>CM065590.1:443894240-443945381 GCA_033119425.1 Bufotes viridis | reverse complement strand
GGGAGACTGAATGCTGACAGGAAGTGCTACAAAGAGAAGAGCCTGTGCCTGTCACTATCAGGAGCCCATACATTCCAGGCTTATCCCTGCCAAAACTAGCTGTCCTGCATCTCATCTGCTGTCCTTTGCCCCCTCCCCAGCTGCATTCATCTGCTGTCCTTTGCCCCCTCCCCAACTGCATTCATCTGCTGTACTTTCAGAGCCCACCCCTCAGTCCTATCCTGTGGGCCCCCTACTTATCTGATGCCCTGCCCTCTAGGCCCCCTATCCATCTGATGCCACAGTCCTCTAGGCGTCCATGTGCAGCTTGGGGACACCAGTATGAGGCCAGAATGGGGAATGGAAGATCACGGAGCGGCGGGGAGCAGTCGAGTATGGTTTTTTCAATAACTGTACACAGGGCAGTTTCTAGGGAATTTTGACAACAGGGCGAACAGTACAAAATCGCCCCCCAATTCACGTTTAAAGTGACCTTACTTTCTAATAAAGAGATTAAAACACATTTTAAAAGAATCAGTTACCCAAGGTAAACCCAGTGACTTACAGGCGACGTCTCCACAGATCTCAGTTTGTTCACTTTCCTTTTCTTTTCAGTTTGTTTCCAGAAGCTCATGCGCACACGTCTTCAGCCATGGGTGCGCAGCCCCCTCTACCACATAAAAAGACCCCAATATTATTAAATGGAACAGGGTAGAGGAGGTCTGTTACAGATTTTGCATTAGGGACCAGGGAATTCAGCTTATACCTTTGACTTTGGCTTGTTGTTTCTGCAGTCCACCCTGACCCTCTATAGCAAATAACCCCGCTATGTACAGTAGTTGCCCCTTTTAACACTGCCACCCTGCAGTGTCCACCAATACTATGCCCGGTGCCGCCCCATGTGCCTACATTAGTTTACTTTAAAACTGCTGAGAACTTGATAAAATAATAAAAGAAAAGTGGATTTTAAGCACGCAGGGAAAGGTGCGCTTTACTGAGGAAAACTCTATTAAGAATTCAAAATGCATTAATAAAGTACCGTATATTACAAAAAGAATGCATTAATAAAGTATATTACAAAAAGTATTATTAGGGCATTTAGGACATTTTACCAAAAACTTAATTAAAAGTTTAGTTACTCTTTAAGGCAAGGCGTAAAGTAGATCCCACCGCTCACTTCTCAATCACTGGCTGCAGTGGTCTCAAGTCTCAGTGGAGGGGGACATAGAAGTACATAGACCAGCGAGGACACGGGAAGTAGTGGAAGGAGTGCAGCAGGGATCAGAGAGGTGTCACTACTTTCATTATCACATTCAAATCAGTTTTAGAAAATGAATTTTACATGGCTGGATAAACCTCCAGACCAGATCTCAAAATTAATCCAGATTCCAGATCAGCCCCCAAATTCATACAGACCCCAGATTAGACCCCAAGTCAGCCCCAAATCCCTTCAGACCCTAGAACAACCCCCAAATTCATACAGATCATCCCACAAATTTATACAGGCCTCAAATTTATTCAGACCCCTGTCGCCCCCTATAACCCCCTATGTGCAATACATCCTGGAGCTGTGCGCTGCCAAGACATAGTGCAGCACTAGTGCCGCCACAGTATCTCCCTCATACACTGAGCACCCCCATCCTCCACAGTATCTCCTCATACACTGAGCACCCCCATCATCCACAGTATCTCCCCTCATACACTGAGCACCCCCATCCTCCACAGTATCTCCCCTCATACACTGAGCACCCCCATCCTCCACAGTATCTCCCTCATACACTGAGCACCCCCATCCTCCACAGTATCTCCCCTCATACACTGAGCACCCCCATCCTCCACAGTATCTCCCTCATACACTGAGCACCCCATCCTCCACAGTATCTCCCCTCATACACTGAGCACCCCCATCCTCCACAGCATCTCCCCTCATACACTGAGCACCCCCATCCTCCACAGCATCTCCCCTCATACACTGAGCACCCCCATCCTCCACAGTATCTCCCCTCATACACTGAGCACCCCCATCCTCCACAGCATCTCCCCTCATACACTGAGCACCCCCATCCTCCACAGCATCTCCCTCATACACTGAGCACCCCCATCCTCCACAGTATCTCCCTCATACACTGAGCACCCCCATCCTCCACAGCATCTCCCCTCATACACTGAGCACCCCCATCCTCCACAGCATCTCCCTCATACACTGAGCACCCCCATCCTCCACAGCATCTCCCTCATACACTGAGCACCCCATCCTCCACAGCATCTCCCCTCATACACTGAGCACCCCATCCTCCACAGCATCTCCCCTCATACACTGAGCACCCCCATCCTCCACAGCATCTCCCCTCATACACTGAGCACCCCCATCCTCCACAGCATCTCCCTCATACACTGAGCACCCCCATCCTCCACAGCATCTCCCTCATACACTGAGCACCCCCATCCTCCACAGTATCTCCCTCATACACTGAGCACCCCCATCCTCCACAGCATCTCCCCTCATACACTGAGCACCCCCATCCTCCACAGTATCTCCCCTCATACACTGAGCACCCCCATCCTCCACAGCATCTCCCCTCATACACTGAGCACCCCCATCCTCCACAGTATCTCCCCTCATACACTGAGCACCCCCATCCTCCACAGTATCTCCCCTCATACACTGAGCACCCCCATCCTCCACAGCATCTCCCTCATACACTGAGCACCCCCATCCTCCACAGCATCTCCCTCATACACTGAGCACCCCCATCCTCCACAGCATCTCCCTCATACACTGAGCACCCCCATCCTCCACAGCATCTCCCTCATACACTGAGCACCCCCATCCTCCACAGCATCTCCCCTCATACACTGAGCACCCCCATCCTCCACAGCATCTCCCTCATACACTGAGCACCCCCATCCTCCACAGCATCTCCCCTCATACACTGAGCACCCCCATCCTCCACAGCATCTCCCTCATACACTGAGCACCCCCATCCTCCACAGCATCTCCCCTCATACACTGAGCACCCCCATCCTCCACAGTATCTCCCCTCATACACTGAGCACCCCCATCCTCCACAGCATCTCCCTCATACACTGAGCACCCCATCCTCCACAGCATCTCCCCTCATACACTGAGCACCCCCATCCTCCACAGCATCTCCCTCATACACTGAGCACCCCCATCCTCCACAGTATCTCCCCTCATACACTGAGCACCCCCATCCTCCACAGTATCTCCCCTCATACACTGAGCACCCCCATCCTCCACAGCATCTCCCTCATACACTGAGCACCCCCATCCTCCACAGCATCTCCCCTCATACACTGAGCACCCCCATCCTCCACAGCATCTCCCCTCATACACTGAGCACCCCCATCCTCCACAGTATCTCCCCTCATACACTGAGCACCCCCATCCTCCACAGTATCTCCCCTCATACACTGAGCACCCCCATCCTCCACAGCATCTCCCTCATACACTGAGCACCCCCATCCTCCACAGTATCTCCCCTCATACACTGAGCACCCCCATCCTCCACAGTATCTCCCTCATACACTGAGCACCCCCATCCTCCACAGCATCTCCCCTCATACACTGAGCACCCCCATCCTCCACAGTATCTCCCCTCATACACTGAGCACCCCCATCCTCCACAGCATCTCCCTCATACACTGAGCACCCCCATCCTCCACAGTATCTCCCTCATACACTGAGCACCCCCATCCTCCACAGTATCTCCCCTCATACACTGAGCACCCCCATCCTCCACAGTATCTCCCTCATACACTGAGCACCCCCATCCTCCACAGTATCTCCCCTCATACACTGAGCACCCCCATCCTCCACAGCATCTCCCTCATACACTGAGCACCCCCATCCTCCACAGTATCTCCCCTCATACACTGAGCACCCCCATCCTCCACAGCATCTCCCTCATACACTGAGCACCCCCATCCTCCACAGTATCTCCCCTCATACACTGAGCACCCCCATCCTCCACAGTATCTCCCCTCATACACTGAGCACCCCCATCCTCCACAGTATCTCCCCTCATACACTGAGCACCCCCATCCTCCACAGTATCTCCCTCATACACTGAGCACCCCCATCCTCCACAGTATCTCCCTCATACACTGAGCACCCCCATCCTCCACAGTATCTCCCTCATACACTGAGCACCCCCATCCTCCACAGTATCTCCCTCATACACTGAGCACCCCCATCCTCCACAGCATCTCCCCTCATACACTGAGCACCCCCATCCTCCACAGTATCTCCCCTCATACACTGAGCACCCCCATCCTCCACAGTATCTCCCTCATACACTGAGCACCCCCATCCTCCACAGCATCTCCCTCATACACTGAGCACCCCCATCCTCCACAGTATCTCCCCTCATACACTGAGCACCCCCATCCTCCACAGTATCTCCCCTCATACACTGAGCACCCCCATCCTCCACAGCATCTCCCTCATACACTGAGCACCCCCATCCTCCACAGTATCTCCCTCATACACTGAGCACCCCCATCCTCCACAGCATCTCCTCATACACTGAGCACCCCCATCCTCCACAGTATCTCCCCTCATACACTGAGCACCCCCATCCTCCACAGCATCTCCCCTCATACACTGAGCACCCCCATCCTCCACAGCATCTCCCTCATACACTGAGCACCCCCATCCTCCACAGCATCTCCCCTCATACACTGAGCACCCCCATCCTCCACAGCATCTCCCTCATACACTGAGCACCCCCATCCTCCACAGTATCTCCCCTCATACACTGAGCACCCCCATCCTCCACAGTATCTCCCTCATACACTGAGCACCCCCATCCTCCACAGCATCTCCCTCATACACTGAGCACCCCCATCCTCCACAGTATCTCCCTCATACACTGAGCACCCCCATCCTCCACAGCATCTCCCTCATACACTGAGCACCCCCATCCTCCACAGTATCTCCCCTCATACACTGAGCACCCCCATCCTCCACAGCATCTCCCTCATACACTGAGCACCCCCATCCTCCACAGTATCTCCCTCATACACTGAGCACCCCCATCCTCCACAGCATCTCCTCATACACTGAGCACCCCCATCCTCCACAGCATCTCCCCTCATACACTGAGCACCCCCATCCTCCACAGCATCTCCCTCATACACTGAGCACCCCCATCCTCCACAGTATCTCCCTCATACACTGAGCACCCCCATCCTCCACAGTATCTCCCTCATACACTGAGCACCCCCATCCTCCACAGTATCTCCCCTCATACACTGAGCACCCCCATCCTCCACAGCATCTCCCTCATACACTGAGCACCCCATCCTCCACAGTATCTCCCCTCATACACTGAGCACCCCCATCCTCCACAGTATCTCCTCATACACTGAGCACCCCATCCTCCACAGTATCTCCCCTCATACACTGAGCACCCCCATCCTCCACAGCATCTCCCTCATACACTGAGCACCCCCATCCTCCACAGCATCTCCCTCATACACTGAGCACCCCCATCCTCCACAGTATCTCCCTCATACACTGAGCACCCCCATCCTCCACAGTATCTCCCTCATACACTGAGCACCCCCATCCTCCACAGTATCTCCCCTCATACACTGAGCACCCCCATCCTCCACAGTATCTCCCCTCATACACTGAGCACCCCATCCTCCACAGTATCTCCCTCATACACTGAGCACCCCCATCCTCCACAGTATCTCCCTCATACACTGAGCACCCCCATCCTCCACAGTATCTCCCCTCATACACTGAGCACCCCCATCCTCCACAGTATCTCCCTCATACACTGAGCACCCCATCCTCCACAGTATCTCCCTCATACACTGAGCACCCCCATCCTCCACAGTATCTCCCTCATACACTGAGCACCCCCATCCTCCACAGTATCTCCCTCATACACTGAGCACCCCCATCCTCCACAGTATCTCCCTCATACACTGAGCACCCCCATCCTCCACAGTATCTCCCTCATACACTGAGCACCCCCATCCTCCACAGTATCTCCCCTCATACACTGAGCACTCCCATCCTCCACAGTATCTCCCTCATACACTGAGCACCCCATCCTCCACAGTATCTCCCTCATACACTGAGCACCCCCATCCTCCACAGCATCTCCCTCATACACTGAGCACCCCCATCCTCCACAGTATCTCCCTCATACACTGAGCACCCCCATCCTCCACAGTATCTCCCTCATACACTGAGCACCCCCATCCTCCACAGTATCTCCCTCATACACTGAGCACCCCCATCCTCCACAGTATCTCCCTCATACACTGAGCACCCCCATCCTCCACAGTATCTCCCTCATACACTGAGCACCCCCATCCTCCACAGCATCTCCCTCATACACTGAGCACCCCCATCCTCCACAGTATCTCCCTCATACACTGAGCACCCCCATCCTCCACAGTATCTCCCTCATACACTGAGCACCCCCATCCTCCACAGTATCTCCCTCATACACTGAGCACCCCCATCCTCCACAGTATCTCCCCTCATACACTGAGCACCCCCATCCTCCACAGCATCTCCCTCATACACTGAGCACCCCCATCCTCCACAGCATCTCCCCTCATACACTGAGCACCCCCATCCTCCACAGCATCTCCCTCATACACTGAGCACCCCCATCCTCCACAGTATCTCCCTCATACACTGAGCACCCCATCCTCCACAGTATCTCCCTCATACACTGAGCACCCCCATCCTCCACAGTATCTCCCTCATACACTGAGCACCCCCATCCTCCACAGTATCTCCCTCATACACTGAGCACCCCCATCCTCCACAGTATCTCCCTCATACACTGAGCACCCCCATCCTCCACAGTATCTCCCCTCATACACTGAGCACCCCCATCCTCCACAGTATCTCCCTCATACACTGAGCACCCCCATCCTCCACAGTATCTCCCTCATACACTGAGCACCCCCATCCTCCACAGTATCTCCCCTCATACACTGAGCACCCCCATCCTCCACAGCATCTCCCTCATACACTGAGCACCCCCATCCTCCACAGTATCTCCCTCATACACTGAGCACCCCCATCCTCCACAGTATCTCCCTCATACACTGAGCACCCCCATCCTCCACAGTATCTCCCCTCATACACTGAGCACCCCATCCTCCACAGTATCTCCCTCATACACTGAGCACCCCCATCCTCCACAGTATCTCCCTCATACACTGAGCACCCCCATCCTCCACAGTATCTCCCCTCATACACTGAGCACCCCCATCCTCCACAGTATCTCCCTCATACACTGAGCACCCCCATCCTCCACAGTATCTCCCTCATACACTGAGCACCCCCATCCTCCACAGTATCTCCCTCATACACTGAGCACCCCCATCCTCCACAGTATCTCCCCTCATACACTGAGCACCCCCATCCTCCACAGTATCTCCCTCATACACTGAGCACCCCCATCCTCCACAGTATCTCCCCTCATACACTGAGCACCCCCATCCTCCACAGTATCTCCCTCATACACTGAGCACCCCCATCCTCCACAGTATCTCCCTCATACACTGAGCACCCCCATCCTCCACAGCATCTCCCCTCATACACTGAGCACCCCCATCCTCCACAGTATCTCCCTCATACACTGAGCACCCCCATCCTCCACAGTATCTCCCTCATACACTGAGCACCCCCATCCTCCACAGCATCTCCCTCATACACTGAGCACCCCCATCCTCCACAGTATCTCCCTCATACACTGAGCACCCCCATCCTCCACAGCATCTCCCTCATACACTGAGCACCCCCATCCTCCACAGTATCTCCCCTCATACACTGAGCACCCCCATCCTCCACAGTATCTCCCTCATACACTGAGCACCCCCATCCTCCACAGTATCTCCCTCATACACTGAGCACCCCCATCCTCCACAGTATCTCCCTCATACACTGAGCACCCCCATCCTCCACAGTATCTCCCTCATACACTGAGCACCCCCATCCTCCACAGTATCTCCCCTCATACACTGAGCACCCCCATCCTCCACAGTATCTCCCTCATACACTGAGCACCCCCATCCTCCACAGTATCTCCCTCATACACTGAGCACCCCCATCCTCCACAGTATCTCCCTCATACACTGAGCACCCCCATCCTCCACAGTATCTCCCCTCATACACTGAGCACCCCCATCCTCCACAGTATCTCCCTCATACACTGAGCACCCCCATCCTCCACAGCATCTCCTCATACACTGAGCACCCCCATCCTCCACAGTATCTCCCTCATACACTGAGCACCCCCATCCTCCACAGTATCTCCCTCATACACTGAGCACCCCCATCCTCCACAGTATCTCCCTCATACACTGAGCACCCCCATCCTCCACAGCATCTCCCTCATACACTGAGCACCCCCATCCTCCACAGCATCTCCCTCATACACTGAGCACCCCCATCCTCCACAGCATCTCCCTCATACACTGAGCACCCCCATCCTCCACAGTATCTCCCTCATACACTGAGCACCCCCATCCTCCACAGTATCTCCCTCATACACTGAGCACCCCCATCCTCCACAGTATCTCCCTCATACACTGAGCACCCCCATCCTCCACAGCATCTCCCTCATACACTGAGCACCCCCATCCTCCACAGTATCTCCCTCATACACTGAGCACCCCCATCCTCCACAGTATCTCCCTCATACACTGAGCACCCCCATCCTCCACAGTATCTCCCTCATACACTGAGCACCCCCATCCTCCACAGTATCTCCCTCATACACTGAGCACCCCCATCCTCCACAGTATCTCCCTCATACACTGAGCACCCCCATCCTCCACAGCATCTCCCTCATACACTGAGCACCCCCATCCTCCACAGTATCTCCCCTCATACACTGAGCACCCCCATCCTCCACAGTATCTCCCCTCATACACTGAGCACCCCCATCCTCCACAGTATCTCCCTCATACACTGAGCACCCCCATCCTCCACAGCATCTCCCCTCATACACTGAGCACCCCCATCCTCCACAGTATCTCCCTCATACACTGAGCACCCCCATCCTCCACAGTATCTCCCTCATACACTGAGCACCCCCATCCTCCACAGCATCTCCCTCATACACTGAGCACCCCCATCCTCCACAGTATCTCCCTCATACACTGAGCACCCTCATCCTCCACAGTATCTCCCTCATACACTGAGCACCCCCATCCTCCACAGTATCTCCCTCATACACTGAGCACCCCCATCCTCCACAGTATCTCCCTCATACACTGAGCACCCCCATCCTCCACAGTATCTCCCTCATACACTGAGCACCCCCATCCTCCACAGTATCTCCCTCATACACTGAGCACCCCCATCCTCCACAGTATCTCCCTCATACACTGAGCACCCCCATCCTCCACAGTATCTCCCTCATACACTGAGCACCCCCATCCTCCACAGCATCTCCCTCATACACTGAGCACCCCCATCCTCCACAGCATCTCCCTCATACACTGAGCACCCCCATCCTCCACAGTATCTCCCCTCATACACTGAGCACCCCCATCCTCCACAGTATCTCCCTCATACACTGAGCACCCCCATCCTCCACAGCATCTCCCTCATACACTGAGCACCCCCATCCTCCACAGCATCTCCCCTCATACACTGAGCACCCCCATCCTCCACAGTATCTCCCCTCATACACTGAGCACCCCCATCCTCCACAGCATCTCCCCTCATACACTGAGCACCCCTATCCTCCACAGCATCTCCCTCATACACTGAGCACCCCCATCCTCCACAGTATCTCCCTCATACACTGAGCACCCCCATCCTCCACAGTATCTCCCTCATACACTGAGCACCCCCATCCTCCACAGCATCTCCCTCATACACTGAGCACCCCCATCCTCCACAGTATCTCCCTCATACACTGAGCACCCCCATCCTCCACAGCATCTCCCTCATACACTGAGCACCCCCATCCTCCACAGCATCTCCCTCATACACTGAGCACCCCCATCCTCCACAGCATCTCCCTCATACACTGAGCACCCCATCCTCCACAGCATCTCCCTCATACACTGAGCACCCCCATCCTCCACAGTATCTCCCTCATACACTGAGCACCCCCATCCTCCACAGCATCTCCTCATACACTGAGCACCCCCATCCTCCACAGCATCTCCCCTCATACACTGAGCACCCCCATCCTCCACAGCATCTCCCTCATACACTGAGCACCCCCATCCTCCACAGTATCTCCCTCATACACTGAGCACCCCCATCCTCCACAGCATCTCCCTCATACACTGAGCACCCCCATCCTCCACAGCATCTCCCTCATACACTGAGCACCCCCATCCTCCACAGTATCTCCCTCATACACTGAGCACCCCTATCCTCCACAGTATCTCCCTCATACACTGAGCACCCCCATCCTCCACAGTATCTCCCTCATACACTGAGCACCCCCATCCTCCACAGTATCTCCCTCATACACTGAGCACCCCCATCCTCCACAGTATCTCCCTCATACACTGAGCACCCTCATCCTCCACAGTATCTCCCCTCATACACTGAGCACCCCCTATCCTCCACAGCATCTCCTCATACACTGAGCACCCCATCCTCCACAGTATCTCCCCTCATACACTGAGCACCCCCATCCTCCACAGTATCTCCCTCATACACTGAGCACCCCCATCCTCCACAGCATCTCCCTCATACACTGAGCACCCCCATCCTCCACAGTATCTCCCTCATACACTGAGCACCCCCATCCTCCACAGCATCTCCCTCATACACTGAGCACCCCCATCCTCCACAGTATCTCCCCTCATACACTGAGCACCCCCATCCTCCACAGCATCTCCCTCATACACTGAGCACCCCCATCCTCCACAGCATCTCCCTCATACACTGAGCACCCCCATCCTCCACAGTATCTCCCTCATACACTGAGCACCCCATCCTCCACAGCATCTCCTCATACACTGAGCACTCCCATCCTCCACAGTATCTCCCTCATACACTGAGCACCCCTATCCTCCACAGCATCTCCCCTCATACACTGAGCACCCCCATCCTCCACAGCATCTCCCTCATACACTGAGCACCCCATCCTCCCACAGCATCTCCCTCATACACTGAGCACCCCATCCTCCACAGCATCTCCCTCATACACTGAGCACCCCTATCCTCCACAGCATCTCCTCATACACTGAGCACCCCATCCTCCACAGTATCTCCCTCATACACTGAGCACCCCCATCCTCCACAGTATCTCCCTCATACACTGAGCACCCCCATCCTCCACAGCATCTCCCTCATACACTGAGCACCCCCATCCTCTCACAGTATCTCCCTCATACACTGAGCACCCCCATCCTCCACAGTATCTCCCCTCATACACTGAGCACCCCATCCTCCACAGTATCTCCCCTCATACACTGAGCACCCCCATCCTCCACAGTATCTCCTCATACACTGAGCACCCCCATCCTCCACAGCATCTCCTCATACACTGAGCACCCCATCCTCCACAGTATCTCCCCTCATACACTGAGCACCCCCATCCTCCACAGTATCTCCTCATACACTGAGCACCCCATCCTCCACAGCATCTCCCTCATACACTGAGCACCCCCATCCTCCACAGTATCTCCCCTCATACACTGAGCACCCCCATCCTCCACAGCATCTCCTCATACACTGAGCACCCCCATCCTCCACAGTATCTCCCCTCATACACTGAGCACCCCCATCCTCCACAGCATCTCCCCTCATACACTGAGCACCCCCATCCTCCACAGCATCTCCTCATACACTGAGCACCCCCATCCTCCACAGCATCTCCCTCATACACTGAGCACCCCCATCCTCCACAGCATCTCCCCTCATACACTGAGCACCCCCATCCTCCACAGCATCTCCCTCATACACTGAGCACCCCATCCTCCACAGTATCTCCCTCATACACTGAGCACCCCTATCCTCCACAGTATCTCCCTCATACACTGAGCACCCCATCCTCCACAGCATCTCCCTCATACACTGAGCACCCCCATCCTCCACAGTATCTGCCCTCATACACTGAGCACCCCCATCCTCCACAGTATCTCCCCTCATACACTGAGCACCCCCATCCTCCACAGCATCTCCTCATACACTGAGCACCCCATCCTCCACAGCATCTCCTCATACACTGAGCACCCCCATCCCCACACAGCATCTCCCTCATACACTGAGCACCCCCATCCTCCACAGCATCTCCCTCATACACTGAGCACCCCCATCCTCCACAGCATCTCCTCATACACTGAGCACCCCCATCCTCCACAGCATCTCCCTCATACACTGAGCACCCCCATCATCCACAGCATCTCCCTCATACACTGAGCACCCCCATCCTCCACAGTATCTCCCTCATACACTGAGCACCCCCATCCCCACACAGCATCTCCCCTCATACACTGAGCACCCCTATCCTCCACACAGTATCTCCCTCATACACTGAGCACCCCCATCCTCCACAGCATCTCCCTCATACACTAAGCACCCCCATCCTCCACAGCATCTCCCCTCATACACTGAGCACCCCCATCATCCACAGCATCTCCCCTCATACACTAAGCACCCCCATCCTCCACAGCATCTCCCCTCATACACTGAGCACCCTCATCATCCACAGCATCTCCCCTCATACACTGAGCACCCCCATCCCCCACACAGTATCTCTCCTCATGTACTGAGTCCCCCCCCCCCTCCCAGCATCTCCCCTCATGTACTGAGCACCCCTCTGTTGCCCCCCCCCCTCCCCTCTTCAAACACTGATCCTCATGCACAGGCTCCAGCACATTTACATTATAGTTTGTACTCACTGTGAAGAAAGTTCCTCACATGTCAGCTGCCTGACTCCTCCCCAGATAGGCCCCTCCTCCTCCCTCATATCGTTCCACACAGCCCTCAGTGCCTTGTCCTCT
Organism: Bufotes viridis; assembly: GCA_033119425.1. Lineage (NCBI taxonomy): Eukaryota > Metazoa > Chordata > Amphibia > Anura > Bufonidae > Bufotes > Bufotes viridis. Next base: position 443,932,421 of record CM065590.1, on the reverse strand, counting down.
TCTCACACTGGCCCTGCCTCCTTGCCTGACGCGCTCACACAGGCCCCGCCTCCTCCCACACAGGCTGCTCTATCCCCGAAAATACTGCAGCCATAGAGAAGAGGGCCAGCGGTGAGTGTACAGATAGTGCTGGGAGCGCTGTACTCACTGTTCCTTCAGCCTCCTTTACTAATGAGCACTTTCACAATGGAAGCGCTCATTAGTTGTGTCCTGGCCCTGCTGCTGATCAGCTGAATACACCAGTGACCAGCGCCCCCTTTTGCTTATTGATGTGATGCGCCCCGTGCGGTGGCACCCCTCGCCCGGCTCTAAAAACGGCCCTGACTGTTCTGCCCTCACAATGTGTATGATGTACAAGGCTTGGCAGACAGATAACAGCATTCCAATAAAGATCCGAAAGTAAAGGTAACCGATAAATCTTTACTGATAATTCAGTTTCTTAGTTGGATTAATTTTGTAAAACTGTAAAACAATACAAAACAGCGTGCATCAGCACATGACATTGCAATACAGTGCAATAATAACATTACATTGCTGCTAATATGCTGGCTAACTGAATTCTCTAACCAGATATACAGTAAAACATGTACTAATTACTAATGCAGTATAAGTCTCTGATAACAGCATTCCTAAACCTGTTACCATGTGCTAACATGCTAGCTGATAGAAAGTGAAACTAGCAAACTCTCTGCTCTATGCTGTAAAACACACATATAATGTCACTAAGCTAGCTAATATATGTAATTGCTTATTAATAGCTTTTCTACTTACAGACTTTTGGTTTCCAGAGCCAAACTTATAGGTGAGCAGTCATATAGTGCAGCTGAATGGTCTGCTTCCTCCTGGACTGGCACAGGAAGTGAAAGTAAAGCTACATCCTGTGTGTAATGGATGCTAACTTAAAGCAACAGTCCCTGGTAAATAATATACACAGAAATCTATTCTATGGAGACCAGAACACTGACTGTACAATTCGCCGCTAGTTCATATCACATTTTTGTCCCACATTTAAGGCTGGGTTCACATCACATTTTTTCCCATCTGTTTAACGAACACAAAATAACGTATTCGGATGCCTTATACTGATGCCATGACAGTGACATCCGTTCACCATAGAGTTTCATTATAAAAAAAAAAAAGTATCAATTTTATGTATGTTAAAGTATCAAATGCCACTGTATGACGCCTGCCTGTTTAAAAATTAGCTGTGGGGCGCAGTCATTTCCAGGGCTGCCATCAGAAATTTTGGGGCCCCTTACACAGCTCAAGGCCTGGGCCCCCCCCTCCCCCCCCGACATTGCCCCAGTGGCAGATCCAGAGCCTGGTCTTTGGAGGGGCACTTCCCCAGGAATAGGAGATCATGGGGCCCCTGTGTCCCCGTCCACCTTCAAGCCACACCCACACACAGCCCCTCCCATATATCGCGCCCATACCTCTTACATCCAAGGACGTCTCCCACACGGCCCTCCACTATGTAGTTCGCCCTCCACACTGCCCCCCACTGAGTAATTTGCCCCCCCAAGTTAATTTTGCCCCCACACAAGTTAATTTTGCCCCCAGACAGCCCTGCATTATGTAATTTGCCCCAAACGGTCCTCCATTATGTAGTTTACCCGCCACACTGACCCCCTACTTACTAATTTCCCCCCCCCCCTTCACAAGTTAATTTTGCCCCAGACAGCCCTGCATTATGCAATTTGCCCCCACTAAGTAATTTGCCCCCACATGCCCCTCCATTATGTAGTTTGCCCGCCACACTGACCCCCACTGAGTAATTTGCCCCTCCCCCACAAGTTAATTTTATCCCCAGACAGCCCTGCATTATGTAATTTGCCCCCACACTAAGTAATTTTGCCCCCACATGGCCCTCCATGTAGTTTGCCCGCCACACTGACCTCCCACTAAGTAATTTGCCCCCACACAAGTTAATTTTGCCCCCAGACAGCCCTCCATTATTGACCCCCCACCCCCTGTACTTGTGTCGCTGATTCCGGCCAGCTCGCTCCCCAGCACCGGCTGGAGGTACCCTTTCCTTAAATCCAGTCTCTGTGCATGGGCGTCCGCAGAAATTTTTATTAATTAATAATTTTATTGACATCCATGCTCTGCTTGTTTCTGAGAATGTAATAAGGGGAGGGGCGACGTGATGGAAAAGCTTAAATGTTTATTAGAAGTGCCATAACAGGAACATATTGAAAGTATTTATTTTTTGTGAACAACAGAAAACTGGTCAATTAAATAAAGGCTTTGGACCCAGGGGCTGGGCCAAGAGTAGATGGATGGGGCGTGAATTAATATAAATTAAATTTAAATTTCATAACATTAAAGGTTTAGTTTATTTCAAGATAGAAAAGCATAAAAAGACGCACCTAGGTTTTTGAGGAGAAAAATAAGAAAAGAATTATTTTTAACCATAAGGTGAGCATTTGGTGGGATTTGAACTAATGGTGGCCTGTGGATGGCACTGTTTTGGGGGGGATCTGTGGATGGAACTGTTTTGGGGGGGGGATCTGTGGATGGCACTGTTTTGGGGGGGGGGATCTGTGGATGGCACTGTTTTGGGGGGGATCTGTAGATGGCACTGTTTTGGGGGGGGGATCTGTGGATGGCACTGTTTTGGGGGGGGGGGATCTGTGGATGGCACATATATGGCATCTTATGCTATATATATGTCATCCACAGATCCCCCCTAAGTGCCATCCACACTGATCCCGCATAAGTGACCCCTAACACTCAGAAGTAATAGTGGTATAATAAAGCAAAGACCTTTTTTTCTTCAGAATCGCGCCACACTCCGGAGCCCAGTGCCGCCTCCTAGTTAATTTATTACATAATATAGATTACAGCGCTTCTCTTCAATTATGTCAGCGCCAGTGAGGTGAGTAAATTAGCTAGTTTGCACGTCAGACAGACACACACGCAGGGACAGACAGACACACATGCAGGGACAGACAGACACACACACACACGCAGGGACAGACAGACACAGACACACACGCAGGGACAGAGACACAGACACACACGCAGGGACAGACAGACACAGACACACGCAGGGACAGACAGACACAGACACACGCAGGGACAGACAGACACAGACACATGCAGGGACAGACAGACACAGACACATACAGGGACAGACAGACACAGACACACACAGGGACAGGGACAGACACACATAAACCATGGCCCTCAGAATACACCTGGATCTGTGCTATAAACCCCCTTAATTGCACCAGATTCCACTCCACTTGAACCCCACTGCTCCTGAGTGCTCCACCTACCCCCTCATATATGAGCTGCCCCTCACCTGCTCTCCATGAAGCTCTGTGGACTCCAGGACTGCAGCACATCCTCCATCACTGAGCAGCCTGCAGGCACACAGCCCCTCCTCCCTCCACAAGCTGCTGCTGCTGTCGGGGTTTGTCCATGTGACTATTAAGGAGCATGTGACCAGTGATGTCACAGACCTCCTTCTAGCAACTACATTCTACCCATGGATCTGCCGAGACTCCAGCTATCTTGTTCTCAGAACAAGATAGCTGGGCCCCGGGGCCCCGGGAGATAAGGGACAGGCTGCAGAAGGAAGAGGGGGAGGAGCACTGGGACCCAGAGCCGGCTGCCACAATAAAAAAAAAAAAAAAAAAAAAAAAAGTTTCAGGACTGGCCGGGCCCCCCCAGGGTCTGGGCCCCTTACTGGAGTATGGGCTGTACCCCCCTGATGGCGGCCCTGGTCATTTCTAGCTACGCCACTGGTTACCAGGGGCTCAGACCATGGGGACAGACTACAGTCGGTGTCAGCCCTGCAGCAATACATAGAATAGGCCCCTATCCTACAGCAGGGGTCATACTGTGCTCATGTTCACCTCTCCGGGTATATTACCCAGGAAAGCACAATTCTGAAAAAAGGACATGTTCTGTCTTTTGGTGGAACAGAAGTGCGGAATGGAACCCCACGGAAGCACTGCGTAGTGCTTACGTAGTGTTCCGTTCCGTGATTCCGTTTCACACCCTTCCGCATCTCCGGATTTGCGGACCCATTGAAGTGAATGGGTCCGCATCTGTGATGGGGAATGCACACGGAAGGGTGCCCATTTATAGCTAATCCGCATATGCGGTCCGCAATACGTGAAATGGCTGGCCCCTTTCACACAAACGATACGGGTTGGCTCCAGATGCGTTCAGGTTGCATTCAGTGAAACTTGCACCATTTTTCAAGCAAGTTCAGTCAGTTTTGTCCACGATTGCATTCAGTTTTTTCTGCGCGGGTACAATGTGTTTTGATGCGTTTTTTATGCACGTGATAAAAACTTAAAGTTTACAAACAATATCTCCTAGCAACCTGGTGATGAGCGTGGTGACATCGGCGCAGGTCCTGCTGAATGAAGATAGAAGATTTCCAACATCACCACGCTCACCACGTTGTGAGCGTGGTGACGTCACCAAAGGTACTTTTCCTGCCAGGTCCTGAAAGAAGACAAGCCGGGCTGCGCGATCAAGTGGATGAGGTGAATAATTAAATATTTTATTCTTTTTTAACCCCTTAAGCCACATGTTACTTAGCATTCTGTATTAAGAATGCTATTATTTTCCCTTATAACCATGTTATAAGGGAAAATAATAAAGTTCGGGTCGCTATCATCTCCTATCAACCATCTGTGAAAATCGCAATGCATCCGCAATACTTGCGGATGCAATGCGGTTTTCAAGCAGCCCATTCACTTCTGTGGGGCCTGCGCTACGTGAAAAACGCAGGATATAGAGCATGCTGTGATATTTACGCAACGCACAAGTGATGCATGACAATCACCGATCATGTACACAGCCCCATTGAAGTGAATGGGTCAGGATTCAGTTCAGGTGCTATGCGTTCACATCACACATTGCACCCGCATAGAAAACTCGCCCGTGTCAAAGGAGCCTAAGACTTTGACCGGGCCCCCACAACAGTATGATAGAATGATACTACATGACAGATAGGGTGTGTGTGTGTGTGTATGTATATATATATACAGTTGTGTTCAAAATTATTCAACCCCCAATGCTGTAAAGGGTTTTAGGGAATTTAGTGTACATTTGTAATTGTGTTCAGAATGAAATCTTACAAGGACTTTTTAAAGAACCAAATGCAACTAAAATGACATCAATTGTTTTTGTAATACAGTATTAAATGTTTTTTTTGTGATTTCTTCATTGACACAATTATTCAACCCCTTAAAGACGACCACTCTTAAGAACAGAGGTTCATTCAAGTGTTTTCGATCAGGTATTGAAAACACCTCTGGATGTCAAGGAGCAGCAATCAAGCATAATAAGCACCAATTAGGCAGATGTAAAAGGACTGTGATACTCCGCTCCTTCTAGACATTTACTGGTGTGTTTACAGACATGGTGAAGTCAAGAGAATGGTCCAGGAAGACAAGAGAAGAGGTGGTTTCTCTTCACAGGAAGGGCAATGGCTATAAGAAGATTGCAAAGATGTTAAACATACCAAGAGACACCATAGGAAGCATCATTCCCAAATTCAAGGCAAAGGGCACTGTTGAAACTGATGCTGATTTCGACTGCTGTGCGCTTCCTGAAGCGCAAAGTGGAGAAAAGTCCCCGTGTGACTGCTGAGGAACTGAAAAAAGATTTGTCAGATGCGGGTCCTGAAGTTTCAGCTCAGACAATAGGGCGCACACTGCGTAATGAAGGCCTCCATGCCAGAACTCCCAGGCGCACCCCCTTGCTGTCTCCAAAGAATAAGAAGAGTCGACTGCAGTATGCCAAAAGTCATGTGGACAAACCACAAAAGTTTTGGGATAGTGTTCTGTGGACTGATGAAACAAAATTAGAACTGTTTGGGCCCATGGATCAACGCTATGTTTGGAGGAGGAAGAACAAGGCCTATGAAGAAAAGAACACCTTGCCTACTGTGAAGCATGGCGGGGGTCAATCATGCTTTGGGGCTGTTTTGCTTCTACAGGTACAGGGAAGCTTCAGCGTGTGCAAGGTACCATGAATTCTCTTCAGTACCAGGAGATATTGGATGAAAATGTGATGCAGTCCGTCACAAACCTGAGGCTTGGGAGACGTTGGACCTTTCAACAGGACAATGATCCCAAGCATACCTCCAAGTCCACTAGAGCATGGTTGCAGATTAAAGGCTGGAACATTTTGAAGTGGCCATCGCAGTCACCAGACTTAAATCCGATTGAGAACCTCTGGTGGGACTTAAAGAAAGCAGTTGCAGCACGCAAGCCTAAGAATGTGACTGAACTGGAGGCTTTTGCCCATGAAGAATGGGTGAAGATTCCTGTAGATCGCTGCAAGACACTTGTGTCAAGCTATGCTTCACGTTTAAAAGCTGTTATAACTGGAAAAGGATGTTGTACTAAGTACTAAGATTGAATGTCACTTGGGGGTTGAATAAAACTGATAATGATGTGAGCACAGAAAAGACATTTGTGGTTATTTCATTATAAATGTTATGTTATATTTGTCTGACTTACAAGGGCCTCTTTGATTTAATTGTAAACAAGATGACTGAAATGATCAAAATCAATGTCAAACTGGCCAAAACACTCAATTTCAGTGGGGGTTGAATAATTTTGAACACAACTGTATGTATATATATATATGTATTAGGAAAAGGATGGCGTGGCAGCCTGGTCTGGTCTAGATCGTGACTAGCCAAAGGAGTGGGGTTTACACAGGGTGGGGGGAGGAGCGTACAAAAATTTGCTGTGGGGCCCAGTCACCTCTAGTTACTCCCCTGGATGGGGGGATGTGTGCAGGACACTGATGGGGGGATGTGTGCAGGACACTGATGGGGGGATGTGTGCAGGACACTGATGGGGGATGTGTGCAGGACACTGATGGGGGATGTGTGCAGGACACTGATGGGGGATGTGTGCAGGACACTGATGGGGATGTGTGCAGGACACTGATGGGGGATGTGCAGGACACTGATGGGGGATGTGTGCAGGACACTGATGGGGGATGTGCAGGACACTGATGGGGGATGTGTGCAGGACACTGATGGGGGATGTGCAGGACACTGATGGGGGATGTGCAGGACACTGATGGGGGATGTGCAGGACACTGATGGGGGATGTGCAGGACACTGATGGGGGATGTGTGCAGGACACTGATGGGGGATGTGTGCAGGACACTGATGGGGGGATGTGTGCAGGACACTGATGGGGGATATGTGGAGGACACTGATGGGGATGTGGAGGACACTGATGGGGGATGTGTGCAGGACACTGATGGGGGTATGTGTGCAGGACACTGATGGGGGATGTGTGCAGGACACTGATGGGGGATGTGGAGGACACTGATGGGGGATGTGGAGGACACTGATGGGGGATGTGTGCAGGACACTGATGGGGGATGTGTGGAGGACACTGATGGTGGGGATGTTTGCAGGACACTGATGGGGACATTTGTGGAGGACACTGATGGGGGGATGTGTGGAGGACACTGATGGGGGGATGTGTGGAGGACACTGATGGGGGGATGTGTGGAGGACACTGATGGGGGATGTGTGCAGGACACTGATGGGGGATGTGTGCAGGACACTGATGGGGACATTGTGTGCAGGACACTGATGGGGGGGATGTGTGGAGAACACTGATGGGGGTATGTGTGGAGAACACTGATGGGGGTATGTGTGGAGAACACTGATGGGGTATGTGTGGAGAACACTGATGGGGGTATGCGTGGATGACACTTAGGAGAGATGTGTGGATGACACTTAGGGGGGATCTAGGGAGGATGTGGGGATGGGAGGTCCTGGAGGGGTGTTTGGTTGGAAGCTCTGGAAGGGGTGGGAGGTCTGATAGGTATGTGGGGATGGGAGATCCGGGAGGAGGGGGCCCATAATTTTTTTTAGCTATGGGGTGGGGCATAATTTTTTTTTGCTGTGGGGCCCAGTCATTTCTAGCTACGCCCCTGCTGGGCCTTTAAAGAACATCTCTCACCAGCTGTAACAGTATTAAACCAGGCACAATGCTTAATGTGGCTGCCCGAGCTCAGTAAAACCCTCCTCACCTACACCTGTTGCTGCACTACTGAGAAATGTAATCTTTTAAAATTATGCAATGGAGGCCTAAGAAGGTGCACCGAGGGTGGGCCCTTGCCATTCAGTGCACCTGTTCTAAGGAGCACTTAGCAGTAAGAGCCCACCCTCAGTCCACTTTAGACCTCCATTGCAGAATTTTATAAGATTAAAGGGGATGCCTCAGTTCAGTAAGTGGCATTTATCTTGTAGAGAAAGTTTATACAAGCCAATTACTAATGAGTTGTTAACCCCTTAAGGATACGGCCCTATTTCACCTTAAGGACCAGGCCATTTTTTCCAAATCTGACCAGTGTCACTTTATGTGGTGATAACTTTAAAACACTTTTTCTTATCCAGGCCATTCTGAGATTGTTTTTTCGTCACATATTGTACTTCATGACAGTGGTAAAATGAAGTCGAAAAATGGCCTTTTTATTTATAAAAAAATATAAAATTTACCAAAAATTTGGAAAAATTTGCAATTTTTTCCAATAACAAAGCAAGGGTTAACAATAACAGCCAAACAAAACTTAATATTTATTGCCCCGATTCTGTAGTTTGCACAAACACCCCATATGTGGTAGTAAACTGCTGTATGGCCAAACGGCAGGGCGCCGAAGGAAAGGAACGACTTATGGTTTTTGGAAGGCGGACTGGATTTTTGACACCATGTCCCATTTGAAGCCCCCCGATGCACCCCTAGAGTATAAACTCCATAAAAGTGACTCCATCTAAGAAACTACACCCCTCAAGGTATTCAAAACCAGTTTTACAAACTTTGTTAACCCTTTAGGTGTTCCACAAGAGTTATTGGCAAATGGAGATGAAATTTCAGAATTTCTATTTTTTGTTACCTTGCCTCAAAAAAAGTGTAATATAGAGCAACCAAAAATAAGATTTACCCTAAAATAGTACCAACAAAACTGACACCTTATCCTGTAGTTTTCAAAATGGGTTCACTTTTTTGGAGTTTCTACTGTAGGGGTGCATCAGGGGGGCTTCAAATGGGACATAGTGTCAAAAAACCAGTCCAGCAAAATCTGCCTTCCAAAAACCATATGGCGTTCCCTTCCTTCTACAGCAGTTTACGACCGCATATGGGGTGTTTCTGCAAACTAGAGAATCAGGGAAACAAATATTGAGTTTTGTTTGGCTGTTAACCCTTGGAAAATTTGCAAAAAATAGCTGTTTTGGGACCGTTTTGTATTTTTTTGTTATTTACATCGTTGAACTGACAGGTTAGATTGTGTACTACTCCACAGTCAAAGCCATAGTTTATTTTTTATTTTTTGGGTGACTGTCTTATGTAGGGGCTCACTTTTTGTGGGATAAGATGTCGGTTTGATTGGCCCTATCTAGCATATGACATTTTGGTCGCTTGCTATTACACTTTTTGTGATGTAAGGTGAGAAAAATGACTTTTGACACCGTTTTTTTAAAAATTTTTTGCTGTGTTCAGCTGAGAGGTTAGGTCATGTGTTATTTTTATAGAGCAGGTTGTGACAGACGCAGCGATACATGATATGTATACTTTTTATTTATTTATATAAGTTTTACACAATAATATCATTTTTTAAAACAAAAAAAAATCACGTTTTAGTGTCTCCATAGTCTGAGAGCCATATTTTTTTTATTTTTTTGGGAGATTGTCCTATGTAGGGGCTCATTTTTTGAGGGATGAGATGGCGGTTTGATTGGTAGTTTCTTGGGGTGCATATGACTTTTGGATCGCTTGCTATTACACTTTTTGTGATGTAAGGTGACAAAAAATGGCTTTTTTGACAACGTTTTTATTTTTTATGTTTACGGTGGTCACCTGAGGGGTTAGGTCATGTAATATTTTTATAGAGCAGGTCCTTACGGACGCGGCGATACTTAATTTGTATACCTTTTTTGTTTATTTTGGTTTTACACAATAATATCCTTTTGAAACAAAAAAAAACATGTTTTAGTGTCTCTATAGAGCCATATTTTTTTCAAGTTTTTAGGCAATTGTCTCAGGTTGGGTTTAATTTTTACATACCTACAAAAGACTGACCTAAAAAAGACACACTGGCATCATCAAGAAAAAAAACTACAAAAATTGTGTGTCTACAAATAAAGACAAACAAAGTGTGAAAAAACTACAAAACTTTATTGAGATTGGTAAACTACTGGGGGGAGGAGAAAATAAATGAGGGGACACTGAGAGGGGAGAACAGAACATGCACCACGTTATTAAGAATTAATAAAATGCATATAGGTACATAGAAGTGTGCAAAAGGTACATGCCCTAGTCACTTTCGGGGTCTGAATTGGATGCGATCTTGTTGCAATGTGCGGCGATTGTGTGTGCCGCGATGTACAACAGCTAAAAAGTATATGAGAGGACAGACCTGTGACGTGTGTAGACCATGTGACTATGAGGTAGTTTGAAGGAGGTGTGGCTCTGTACACATCTCTCTCTCTGTTTGGTCTGGTCGTTAGGCAACCCCTATGAGAGTATGACATGTGACTGTGAGGTAGTGAAAAGGGGGTGTGTCTTTGCACACACCCCTCTCTTTGATTGGCCCTCGTAGGTTTTTTTTGGGGTTTAATTTTTGCGGGATGAGGTGACGGTTAGATTGTCACTATTTGAGGAGTCATATGACTTTTTGATCGCTTGCTATTACACTTTTTGTGATGTAAGGTGACAAAAAAATGGCTTTTTAAAAAAGTTTTTATAATTTTTTTTACAGTGTTTACTTGAGGGGTTAGGTCATTTGAAATTTTTATAGAGCAGATTCTTACGGACGTGGAGATACCCAATATGTCTACTGTTTATTTATTTTTTTACATAGAACACTAAAAAGCATTTTTGAAACAAAAAAAATCATGTTTTAGTCTGAGAGGCATAGTTTTTTTTATATTTTTGGGCAATTGTTTTAGGTAGGGGCTCATTTTTTGCCGGATGAGATAGCGGTTTGTTACTAGTAGCAACGGCTCACCAGCTGTGTCAAATGGAATAGGTGCACTCCTCCACGTGCCACCCTCAAGCACAATCAAAAGACAAGATTATAATGTAATATGTTATGAGGAGGGGCACTCAATCACTGGGGTATGTGGATTTATTTAATGGTAAATTTGAAAGACATAAATTCAGATATAGCAAATAAAATACAAATAAATATGAGATAAAAGAATAAACAATATATCGATTCAGAGGGGTCGCTCTACACAGTACAATTATTCTGAACCCCTAAAGAGTCCCAAATACGGCTACAAACCTATAAAAAAACTATAAAAAAACTATCAAAAGATCCAAAGACCAAGTAGGGAGGTCCGAACAAGTGTAAGTCTCAATGTTCAAAGGATGTTTAGAGATCCTCCGCTGTATAGTTTAATTATAGGCAAATTCAGCAGAATACATTAGACATCTAATAGTATCGATATTGTTAGAGATTAGATATCTTGCTCTGAAGCCACATTCGGTATAGTCGATGTCCCGAAGTTTGGAGGCAATCTCTATAGTACGTTGAGGCAATATGCTGGCAAAGCCGCAATGAAGTGTTGTTAATGAATGCGGTCGTGCCTGTGAAGTATTCCCTGTATACATACGGGACCACAAGCGCTGTACTTGTAACACAGTTTAAAAGTGTTGTTACATTGAAATGTCTACTTTACCCGTCCTGTAATGTCCTTTCACTCTGTCCGGCGTCCCGGCAGTGTGGTCTGTATAGTGGCGTTCCACGTGACTGGGGAGGGTAAAGAGACAGCGGGAAGGTCCAGCAGCCGGCAGTTCTGGGTCCTAGTGCTCCAATATTTTTCGAAACCAGCAATAGGGTCTTTGTAATAGTTTCAGCGTCTGCTCTGTAGCTGAAAATAATCTTCTTTCTTTCTGTTTCGGTGACCAAGGGACTCACTAAATGGCACCAGACGCGTTTCGGGACACCCCTTCCTCAGTGGTACATCAGTGAGTCCTTCTGAGCCCTTTTATTCCTTTATGGTCATGATAAAAAGCGGACTGGAACCGCAAGTTTAACTTCCTTGTGTGAACGGGATCTTTTACTATTACGTTCCGGTTCCATTTTTGCGGTGCAACATAAATCTTCATATCGAGCCCGTTTGGTGGATAGTATAAGAATGATGATATAAATTCGCGTTATAGAAACTCATATGCCCCACATTCTTTATGTTTTTGTATGGTATTTCTTGATCGCCTTCTATTTGGCTATTTCTGTTATATTGAAATTTTATGTATAGACAATATCAAATAAATCAGAGATAATCAATAAAAAGTATAACAGTAAAAAAATATAAATAGATGTGTAAAATGTACATTATAGAGAATCTGCACCATAAAAGTCTAATAAAAATATAAAAATATATATATATAAAAAATATATATATGGGTGGACGTGAATTCTTCATTATCTCTTGATATTATGGAGAAAGCATAAATTTTGATCTTAAACAATTGTCAGAGGATATTGAGGATGATCCTTTTCTGGCGGGGAAACCTTATATAGTATTCTCGTGAGGGAGTGGGGAAGCCATTGGGGAGAGGAGGAGAGATCAGTGTGCTGATAGAACAGCCAGACACTGATTTCTGATCCCCAACCCCACTGGCATCCCAAGTCTAAAGGAATGCAAACAGTTCCAGTTCAGCATTCAACCCCTTTGGGAGTAATGTGTCAAATTCAAAAAATTTTCTTGACTCATGTCTAGACATTTGCATCAAGAAATTGCCTCCTCTCCAAGGACGTCTAACCTTCTCTATTGCTGTATATATTAATGTAGATGGATCACTATTATGAGTTTCTTTAAAATGTTTAGAGAACGAGTGTAACTCGTATCCTTTTTTGATGTTATTAACATGTTCTGCTATTCTGATCTTTAAGGATCTTTTGGTCTGCCCTATATATTGTTTTTACAGCCACATTGTAGCAGATATATCACTTCTTTGGAATCACATGTTAATAATTCATTTATTTTCATCGAAAAATCGTTTTGTGTTGCTTTTATTTCAATAGTTTTTAGGGAAAGATGTTATCCTACAATTAGTGCATTTCCCACACCTCACGAATCCCTTTGATGTCAACCAGCTGTTTGTTTTTATAGTTTCTGGTTTTGACGGTTGGTGCTACTTTTAATGCTAAACTGGGGGCTCTTGTATACGTTATGCTGGGAGTTTTATTTAATAAGGGGCCTATTGCTTTATCCTCCAGGAGGAAATGCCAGTGTTGTTTTAGAATGTTCTCGATCCGGCGATGCTGTGTATGGTAAGGTAACACCATACGCATCGTCTCATCTCGTGCTTTCAACTCTTTCTTTGAAAAAGTCCGTCCTATTCATGTTTCTTACTTTTTGTAGAGATTTTTCTATAGTTTTCTCGGGGTAATCTTGTCCTAAAAATTGTTTTTTTTAAAATTTCTGCTTCTTTTTCAAAGGATTCCTCATCCGTACAATTACGTTTTATACGTCGAAATTGGCTTGTAGGTATGTTTAAGAGCCATTTTGGAAAGTTGCTGAACTGGAACTGTTTGCATTCCTTTAGACTTGGGATGCCAGTGGGGTTGGGGATCAGAAATCAGTGTCTGGCTGTTCTATCAGCACACTGATCTCTCCTCCTCTCCCCAATGGCTTCCCCACTCCCTCACGAGAATACTATATAAGGTTTCCCCGCCAGAAAAGGATCATCCTCAATATCCTCTGACAATTGTTTAAGATCAAAATTTATGCTTTCTCCATAATATCAAGAGATAATGAAGAATTCACGTCCACCCATATATATATTTTTTATATATATATATTTTTATATTTTTATTAGACTTTTATGGTGCAGATTCTCTATAATGTACATTTTACACATCTATTTATATTTTTTACTGTTATACTTTTTATTGATTATCTCTGATTTATTTGATATTGTCTATACATAAAATTTCAATATAACAGAAATAGCCAAATAGAAGGCGATCAAGAAATACCATACAAAAACATAAAGAATGTGGGGCATATGAGTTTCTATAACGCGAATTTATATCATCATTCTTATACTATCCACCAAACGGGCTCGATATGAAGATTTATGTTGCACCGCAAAAATGGAACCGGAACGTAATAGTAAAAGATCCCGCTCACACAAGGAAGTTAAACTTGCGGTTCCAGTCCGCTTTTTATCATGACCATAAAGGAATAAAAGGGCTCAGAAGGACTCACTGATGTACCACTGAGGAAGGGGTGTCCCGAAACGCGTCTGGTGCCATTTAGTGAGTCCCTTGGTCACCGAAACAGAAAGAAAGAAGATTATTTTCAGCTACAGAGCAGACGCTGAAACTATTACAAAGACCCTATTGCTGGTTTCGAAAAATATTGGAGCACTAGGACCCAGAACTGCCGGCTGCTGGACCTTCCCGCTGTCTCTTTACCCTCCCCAGTCACGTGGAACGCCACTATACAGACCACACTGCCGGGACGCCGGACAGAGTGAAAGGACATTACAGGACGGGTAAAGTAGACATTTCAATGTAACAACACTTTTAAACTGTGTTACAAGTACAGCGCTTGTGGTCCCGTATGTATACAGGGAATACTTCACAGGCACGACCGCATTCATTAACAACACTTCATTGCGGCTTTGCCAGCATATTGCCTCAACGTACTATAGAGATTGCCTCCAAACTTCGGGACATCGACTATACCGAATGTGGCTTCAGAGCAAGATATCTAATCTCTAACAATATCGATACTATTAGATGTCTAATGTATTCTGCTGAATTTGCCTATAATTAAACTATACAGCGGAGGATCTCTAAACATCCTTTGAACATTGAGACTTACACTTGTTCGGACCTCCCTACTTGGTCTTTGGATCTTTTGATAGTTTTTTTATAGGTTTTTTATAGGTTTGTAGCCGTATTTGGGACTCTTTAGGGGTTCAGAATAATTGTACTGTGTAGAGCGACCCCTCTGAATCGATATATTGTTTATTCTTTTATCTCATATTTATTTGTATTTTATTTGCTATATCTGAATTTATGTCTTTCAAATTTACCATTAAATAAATCCACATACCCCAGTGATTGAGTGCCCCTCCTCATAACATATTACGAGATAGCGGTTTGATTGGTACTATTTTGGGAGGCATAAGCCTTTTTGATTGCTTTGTATTACACTTTTGGTTGTTTTTTTAATGGCGTTCACCTGAGGGGTTCAGTCATGTGATATTTTTATAGAGAAGGTTTTTACGGACGCGGCGATACAAATATGTGTAGTGCTATTTTATTTTTTTAATTTTATTCAGTTATATGTGTTTTCTTTTCATTTTTTTACATATTTTACTTTTTTTTCACTTTTTTACATTTTCTTTTTTACCCAGACCAACTTGGTTCTTGTAAATCCAGTGGATCTGGTGTCTGTATAATACAGTACAGTAGACTATACAGTGCACTGTGTTGTATTTTTTACTTTATAAGGTCTGAATAGACCTTTAGCAGGTCTATTCAGACTTTCAGCACCATGGAGAGCAGGACACTTCTGAAAGCGTCCTGCTTCCATGGCAACCATCACCCGCCGCCATAACAGAGCAGCGGGCCATGGGAAGGGAGGGGGGCTCCCTCCCTCTGCGATCCCATCCTGTCGGGGGGCTGCAAAGGCACAGCAGCCCCCCGATGGGAGAGGGAGGGAGCTCCTTCCCAGTTAGCCCCTTCCAAACCGCGGTCCATACGGACCGCGGTATGGAAGGGGTTAAACGGCTGCCATCTGATCAAGCACAGATGCCATCCGTTTCTATCAGAGTGTCAGCAATGTGCTGACACTCTGATAGATCCACTAGACACCAGGGAAGAATACAGAGGAGGCAGGCGGGGGATCACTATTGCGATCCCGCCTGCCGCACCGCCCGCCTCCCGCCGCCACAACCCCCCCTGCACCCCCGCAGCCATAATATGATTGGGGGCTGCAGGGGGGGTTAAAATGTATAACTTTGGGGGCATTTAGACTCTCAAAGATTGCGAAAAGAGCTGCAAACTGCATGTCTGAATTGACCTACGGTTTGCAGCGATCGCCGATACAGGGGGTTACAGGACCCCCCTCGGCATTGTAACAAGGTACCTGCTGAATGATTTCAGCAGGTACTTTGTTCCGATCACTGCTGGCTGAGCAGCAGTGATCGGAACTACTCATGACGTACCTGTACGTCATGTGTCCTTAAGGATTCGGGAAACATGCCGTACCGGTACGTCATGTGTCCAGAAGGGGTTAATATCCAAATTGCTTCCTTTTCTGGCTGGATTCATTTTTTCATCACATAAAACACTGCTAATGTCCATGGTTAAGACCACCCTGCAATCCATCAGTGGTGGTCGTTCTTGCACAGTATAGAAAAAAGCTCTGGCCTCTCTGGTGGCCGCGAGCGCAACTAGGTTTGTGCTTTTTCACATAGTGTGCAAGCAGGACCACCGCTTCTGGATTGCAGGGTGGTCTGTAACCATGGAAACGAGCAGTGTATAATGTGATAGAAAAATGAATCCAGCCAGCAAAGGAAGCAATATGGATAATAACAATACATTAGTAAGTGGCTTGTATTAACTTCCTCTACTTGATAAATGCTATTTGCTGAGGTGACACAACCCCTTTAAATTTTAAGTAGAGTTTTACTCAGCAGCTATACCAGTAACAGTATCATACTGTAAAGTATAAAGTAAGTATTTTACCGCCTCCACTTGTAGTCCAGGCTGTGAAGACAATGAAATGATGCAGGTGCGCAATGCAGGTAAGGTATAACCATGCAGTAATCCATGGGGCTGCAGTGGAGTGAAGTAATCTGTGGGGCCGGAGTGTAGTGTAGTGTCTCTCTCACTGACACACTCACGTAGCCTGGCCACTTGATATAATGATAAACTCAACGTGGAATAGCTGCTTTTAGTCAGCATGGTCAGCTTGTTGTGAATATTGTACACGGCTAGCAGATACTCGCTGACTGCATCGTGCGCTCACATATTTGGGGACAGCGGTTAGGTTGTGGTTACGACGCCAGACGCGTTTCAGAGTTAACAAACTTCTTCCTCAGTGGCAGTAACCATTTTGTCAGACAGCTGAATATTGGGATCACAAAAGGTGGCATGGAATTCTTCTAGCATTAGTCAAAACACGGCATGGATTACAATAGGAGTATAATATATATGAGTCTAATACCCAAAAATTATACTTAAATGTACAAAAACCTTATTTTCATTAAAATATTGTTTTATGGTAACATCTGTCAAAAACACTTCATTTTGCTATTGTATTTGACAATGTGATTTCTATGAGGTTTTGATCTGTTTTTTGTGGCTTTCTAGACTATCTATAATGTGCTTTTATCACAACCTATCAGTCAAAAATGTGCTCAGTTGATAGACTGATCTTCAAATTTGTATCCTAAGTTTGAAAATCAATATAAAAAATGTAAATAATGCTATTATCTATTACTTATTATAAATCACTGGTATATATCTCTGTAATCAATCTCTATACCAGGTATAGGGGGTAAGCACCCCAGGAAGAGACAACATACTGCTGGAAATATAGCCTGACTCCTGACACCCCCATACTCGAAACTATAAAAAATAACCCAAATCATTCAAGTTCCGCATTCAGACCTCCTGGACTGATTGTACCAAACTCGTATATCATTTTGGATTCTGCTGGAGACATTCTCATTATGTGATTCCCTCTTCTCCAATGATGTTTAATCTGTTCTAATGCTACAAATGAGAGACCTGATGGATCACTGTCATGTCAGGAGTGTTTCTCATAACATGTCCGAATATTGTAGATGTGTTCAGCTACTCTTTTTTTCAATGTACGTTTTGTACTCTCTTTATATTGTTTCGTACATGGACACTCAATAATAAAAATAATGTTTGTAGAGCAACATGTCAGCGCTTCCAATATCTCCCATTTGTACATATTTTGTGTCAATGTTACTGACGTGTTCCCCAAAAAAACTGGTGTTTTTGCAATTCCCACAAATCCGACACTGGAAAAAAACTGGCCTACTTAGCTTGAGAATGTATTCCCCTACTTCTTTACATTTTATTTATAGAAGGCGCTATCTTTTGACTTAGATTAAATGCTGTGGAATAGGTGATTTGTCCGGGATTTGAGGTAATAGGGGACCTATATTTTTGTCATTATGTAAGTAATACCAAAGTTTTCTTTTAATATTTTCTATTATTCTGTATTGCGAATTAAAAGTAAGAATCAATCGGACAGTGTCCTCCTCTGATTTTTCTTTTTCGATTTTCATTATTTAAAAAATGCTAGACCTATTCATCGATTCTATCTTCATTAATGCCGAATTTATTATATTTGTGGGAAAATTTTTATCTCTGAATTGTTGAACCAATGATTCCTTTTTAAGCTGTGTGTTTTCAGTACAAATATGTTTTAAGCGCTTAATCATTGGTTCAACAATTCAGAGATACAAGATTGGTACAATCAGTCCAGGAGGTCTGAATGCAGAACTTGAATTATTGTTTTTTATAGTTTCAAGTATGGGGGTGCGCTCCGGTGACGCAACAACTGAGTCACACTGTATTTCCAGCACTCTGTTGTCTCTTCCCTGGGGGCATTACCCCCTATACCTGGTATAGAGATTGATTGCAGAGACATATACCAGTGATTTATAATATGTAATATATTATAGCATTATTTGTCACCTGTGTCACTACTACTTCTATCCCTCTGCTGTCACCTGTGTCACTACTACTCCCATCTCTTTGTTGTCACCTGTACTTACTAACACTACTACTCCCATCCCTCTTCTGTCACCTGTGTCACTACTACTCCCATCCCTCTGCTGTCACCTGTGTCACTACTACTCCCATCCCTCTGCTGTCACCTGTGTCACTACTACTCCCATGCCTCTGCTGTCACCTGTGTCACTACTACTCCCATCCCTCTGCTGTCACCTGTGTCACTACTACTCCCATCCCTCTGCTGTCACCTGTGTCACTACTACTCCCATCCCTCTGCTGTCACTACTACTCCCATCTCTCTGCTGTCACCTGTGTCACTACTACTCCCATCCCTCTGCTGTCACCTGTGTCACTACTATTTCCATCCCTCTGCTGTCACCTGTGTCATTACTCCTCCCATCTCTCTGTTGTCACCTATACTTACTACCACCACTACTCCCATCTCTCTGCTGTTACCTGTAGCACTACTTCTCCCATCCCCTTGCTGTCACCTGTGTCACTACTACTCCCATTCCTCTGTTGTCACCTGTGTCACTACTACTCCCATCCCTCTGTTGTCACCTGTGCCACTACTACTTCCATCCCTCTGCTGTCACCTGTACCACTCCTTCTCCCATCCCTCTGCTGTCACTTGTGTCACTACTCCTCCTATACCACTGCTGTCAGCTGTGTCACTACTAATCCCATCACTTACGTCACTACTACTCACGTTCCTCTGCCGTCACCTTTGCCAATATTACTCCTATACCGTTACCTGAGTCACTGCTGCTCCCATTCCATGAACTGTGTTACTACTACTCCCATCCCATCATGTGTCACTACTACTTTCACCCCTACTGTCACCTGGGCCACTACTACTCTCATCCCTCTACGGTCATCGGCACCACTTCTAATCCCATCCCTTTTGCAGCCACTTGTGCCACACTACTCCATCCCTCTGTGGTCATCTGTGTCACTACTACTCCCATCCCTCTGTTGTCACCTGTGTCACTACTACTCCCATCCCTCTGTTGTCACCTGTGCCACTACTACTTCCATCCCTCTGCTGTCACCTGTACCACTACTTCTCCCATCCCTCTGCTGTCACTTGTGTCACTACTACTCCCATCCCCCTGCTGTCACCTGTACCACTACTACTCCCATCCCCCTGCTCTCACCTGTGTCACTACTACTCCCATCCCCCTGCTGTCATCTGTGTCACTACTACTCCCATCCCTCTGCTGTCACCTATGTCCCTACTCCTCCAATCCCTCTGCTGTCACATGTGCCACTACTAATCCCATCACTTACGTCACTACTACTCACGTTCCTCTGCCGTCACCTTTGCCAATATTACTCCTATACCGTTACCTGAGTCACTGCTGCTCCCATTCCATGAACTGTGTTACTACTACTCCCATCCCATCATGTGTCACTACTACTTTCACTCCTACTGTCACCTGGGCCACTACTACTCATCCCTCTACGGTCATCGGCACCACTACTAATCCCATCCCTTTTGCAGCCACTTGTGCCACACTACTCCATCCCTCTGTGGTCATCTGTGTAACTTTTACTCCCATCCCCTGCTGTCACCTGTGTCACTACTACTCCCATCCCCCCCCGGTCACCTATACCACTACTCCTCCCATCCCACTCCTGTCACCTGTACTACTTCTCTTCCCATCCCCCTGCTGTCACCTGTACCACTACTACTCCCACCCCCTGCTGTCACCTGTACCACTACTCCTCCCATCCCCCCCTGTCACCTATACCACTACTACTCCCATCCCTCTGCTGTCACCTGTGCCACTACTACTCTCATCCCTCTGCTGTCACCTGTGCCACTACTACTCTCATCCCTCTGCTGTCACCTGTGTCATTACTCCTCCCATTTCTCTGCTGTCACCTATACTTACTACCACTACTACTCCCATTTCTCTGCTGTCACCTGTACCACTACTACTCCCATCCCTCTGCTGTCACCTGTGTCATTAATACTCTCATCTCTCTGCTGTCATCTGTACCACTACTCCTCCCATCTCCTTACTATCACCTGTACCACAACAACTCCCATCCTGCTGCTGTCACCTGTACCACTACTCCTCCCATTCCCCTCCTGTCACCTGTACCACTACTCCTCTCATCCCCCTCCTGTAACCTGTACCACTACATTACTTACTATTTAACCTGTTGGAGCAGCAGAGCTACAGCAGGCCTGTCAGGCAGTCTGGAGAAGAAGGGGCCATTACCCCCCGTCCCAGCAGCTACAGGGGGCAGAGAACAGTCAGACACCAGGTCCCTCTGCCCTCCCTTCCCTGTCAGTGCAGACTGCAGAGCTCTGGCGGTATTCACAAGCAGCCAGCCTGCTCCAGAAAAGCATCATGCTGGTGGGCGGGGCTTGTCCATTTGATTAATACACAGGGGGTGTGCCCAACATCTAGTCCAGGATCCCTATCATTGGCTGGCAGCAGGTGTCATAGGAAGCTACAGCCAATAGAAAGCAAGAGGCAATACTGCCAAATGCTGTGCCTGCGGAGCTCAGAGGAGGAGGGGACAGCATGGAGGAGCAGTACTCTGCCTCCTCCTCACTGACAGCGGCCAGAGTCACAGCTGGAAGTAGTGCTGGTTCTGTGGTCATATTAAGGACAAGACCAGCACTTCTCTCCCATCCCCCTAACCCGAAGAAAGTCACACCTGATATTTTACATTGTAACTGTCAACAGCACAGTTCATATGCACTACAGATCCCAGCATGCCCTACTACATTAGGTTTTAATGTTTCTAAAAATCTACACTATGATGAGTGACAATCCATCCAAATTACTATTTTCCAGCCTACACAGCTAGGATGGGTTTGGTTGCCATGGGCAACACCACCGATACTCTGCTTTAGCTCCCGTTGCCGAGCATGACATCACAGACGAGTTGCCTTGAGACCTCCAACTGTCAAAACGGTCAGAGTGAGTTGAGGTTCGTGGAGAGAGGATCGGTTGTGACTTTGCAGAGCGAGCAATTTGCTAATTTCCTTTTATTTTT
This sequence comes from Bufotes viridis, assembly GCA_033119425.1. Classification (NCBI taxonomy): domain Eukaryota; kingdom Metazoa; phylum Chordata; class Amphibia; order Anura; family Bufonidae; genus Bufotes; species Bufotes viridis. Next base: position 443,910,656 of record CM065590.1, on the reverse strand, counting down.
ATTTTTTTCGCGTTTTTTTTTTGTTTGTTTGTCTGCCCAACCCCTCACACTTTTTTTTAGGTGTGTTGTGGGAGAGGCAGCCAAATGGCTGCTACGGGGGCTGGAGGAAAACTCCAGTCCCGGAGACATTTCCATCCTTCCCGGAGGCCCCCGTACAGCCGGAAGCCAAGAAGACCTGGCTATAACCATCTTACAGCTGGATTAGAAGGTATCGTGCCAGATTTTAAAACACTGTTTGAAATACCTAGACAGGAGGAACCTGGCCGATACCTTCGACTGCAGGGAGGACCCCCACTACCACCAGCACCACCATCTGCCGATAACACCTGTGCGGCAGAGGTAGAGATAGAGAAACATCAGGTACCACAGCCCACCATAACACCAGGTGAGGAGCAGATCTATCCCTCATTATCCAGTAGACCATCTGCCGGGAAAACACCAACCCCGAGAGGAGTCCGCAGTGTGCCTGACGCCTTCCCACCGCAGTATTAAGGTCACTGCGAGACAGCTGAATAACTTCCCACAATGGCTCCCTGTCAGTTATGAGTCTCGGAAGAACATGATAGCCATGCTGACCAGACCATTGGTGGATGTGCGGGACTCCTATGTGACTCATGAGGGAGAATATCTGAGGTACACCTTTACCCGTGATGTCATCTTCCACTACCGGGAATACCACGGGAAAATCTCCTTCTGCCGCAAAAATGTAGTGGTGGAGTCCCCTGCAAAGCGTGAGTACCATCTTAGCGCACAGCTGCTTTTCGGATTGACTTTTCGGTTTTGACCTTGGCTTGACTTATCGACTGTGTTTTGACTGCCGCCTGCCCTGACCCCGGACTGTTTTTGGACTACGATTGTTTGCTGCCTGCCCCGACCTCGGCCTGTTTTTGGACTATGATTGTTTGCTGCCTGCCCCGACCTCGGCCTGTTTTTGGACTACCATTGTTTGCTGCCTGCCCTGACCTCGGCCTGTTTTTGGACTACGATTGCTTGCTGCCTGCCCTGACCCAGCCTGTTTTTGACTACTCTCCTGCCTGCCGATTTGGTACCTTATTGTAAATGACAGCAGGAGAGTCAGTGCCTCTCTCCCGGCCTCACCTCTGGGTAGATCCCAATTATTGTCTCATACACTGAGATTCAGTAATGGAGAGAACTATGGTGGGCTCTTTTCCTGGACCGGAATTGAACGGTCTGCATATTACATGTTCTGCATATTTACTTCTGACCATTTACTTTATTCCTGACCATACTTCATATGGGCAATGGCAGCACCAACTTTGCTATGGGCAACAGACAGACACTTAGGCCAGTAACCAAGTCTGGACTTGTAATCTCCTGCATGTGACAGATTCCCAGTGGGCTGGTCAATCAGGGGCCGCCCGCCATGGTAAAGGTGACACTGCATGGATAAAACCAGTACTGCGTTATCAGTGTAGTTTCTGTGGTGACAAGAACTGAAGGACCTGACAATCTCCCTTCCACCTCTATTATCTCTGCTCCTGTCAGTCTTGAAGGGGTGGGAATGGGGAATGTCCTGCTGACAGTAGTTTGGGGAAGAATGCTGCTGTTAGTGGGGAGAGGTGGGATGTAGGAAATGCTGCTGTCAGCAGGAAAGGGGTAGGAAGGGGAAAATGTCACTATCAGTGGTGGAGAAGTGGGAAGAAGGACAGTGCTGCTGTCAGTGGGGGAGGGTGCGAGGGGACAGTTCTTATGTCAGTGAGAAGGGGTAAATTCTGATGTCAGTAGGGGAGGAGTGGGAAGGTGAAAATGCAGATGTCAATGGGAACTGGAAAATGCTTTGGCCAATGGGGAAGTGGTGGAAAGGGGGAAAAGTTGGGCCAATGGGGAGGGGGTAGAAAATTATTTTGGCCAACAGGGAGGGGGAATTCTTCAGCAAATAGGTGAGGGGTAGAAAATGCCTTGGCCAATGGGAGGGGTGAGAAGGGAATTGCTTCGGCCAATGGGGGAGGGGCAGGAAGGGGGTAGCTCTGCAGTATACCATCCGCCCCCAGTGCCTTCAGCCTCCCCAAGCCATCTGTCTCCAGTGCGATCAGTTCCCCCATTACATGTTCACAGTGCCATCAGTTCCCCCCATGCTATCTGTCCCCAGTGCCATCAGTTCCCCCCATGCTATCTGTCCCCAGTGCCATTAGTTGCCACCAGTACCATCCGTTCCCAGTGCCATCAATTCCCTCCATGCCATTAGTTCCCCCAGTAAGGGAGGGGGGAAATGCTTTGGCAAATAGAGGAGTGTCTGGAGGGAATACAATGTTGCTGCACTTCTGGGGAGATATTCTGTGTCGCACTGTGGTGTTTGTCCGGCACTGATGGGCAAGGATGTTGTGTTGCACCGTGGTATCAGTGTGCCAGGGCTGCATTTGAAGCCCACTCAGGCCCGAGATGTAATGTGTGTACAGTGCCAGCATCAGTACATCCACATGGCCCCCTCATCCGGACCAGCTGTTGAGCCAGCACTGCCCACCTCTTCCCCGGTCACAATAGTGAGACAGCTCTTCAGAAATGGCCGATACAAGAACCTGATGGCCGGCCTCAGCAGAGACTTCATCTGTACCGTGTTACTACACCCGCAGGACCTGGTCAAGATCCTCTTTACAGGTATAACCACAATGCTTATATAATCCATTACTGCCTCTATGTACATATATGGTGAGCATGCTGGGGGTTGTAGTACCCCCTAACAATTTAATGATACCATATGTAGCTTTCATATATGCTTTGTAGTGAAGTTTTCTAAAATCTTTGCTCCTGTCAGTAAATGAAGGCAGAGACTTAGGGGCTTACCCCAAATCTGTGAGTTGGGGGCTTTACTTCTTGTAAGTGAACATTACATGAGAAGACTGATATCTTTATATTCTCATCTGATTGGAGAAAGGCAGGGGCTTCTGTCACCCCCAACTCCCATCCCAGGACAGGACTGGAGATATGGTGTCCTGTTTAATATGGCCGCCATTGCTGTTCTTACAGTAGATGCTACCCATCTTTCCAAGGCTTCTGAAGTCAAACTCATCTAGTTATTCAGCAGTACTAGATGGGGTGGGTTGTATCACTGCATGAAAACCTGGGGTGACAACCTTCCTGGATGCTATAAAAGTGGTCACATTGATTGTCAGCCTGCTTTCCCTCCAATATACTGTAGTCATACATTTTGTAGTGCTATTACTATGGGAATCCCAGTAAAATGATGAGATAGAGCTTAAAGGGGTATTCCCATCATATACATTTATGGTGCAGGATCCAACCTCTGGCATGGACGTGCCATGCCCCATGGTCACTGGATAATGGAGGTGGTACTCCCCATAACCTGCAATGTCCGCCTTTCCATTGCCAGCTGCCTCTCCATTGTAGGCTGTGGGGAGCGTAGCCTCTGTGATCCATTACGTGGGCTGCTATACTCACTGGGGCGCAGCACCCCCTGCATTGTGTATTCAGACCCAGCACCATACATACAGGGTGAGCGTGCCTCTTACTGCGGTATTTTATGGGTCAAATCACTTCTATTGATGTGAGTAGATTAATGGAAGATGTAAGTCTATCATATGTAACAAATCTGCCATGTGTGAATATGCCCCAGGAGAACATGATGCAGGTGTAGTCCTGGTCCAGTTTTCATCTACGGCCACAGGGCAGCAAGGTCCACGTGTTAACAATTACACCACCATATTTACACTCTTCAGAGCATAATTGTTGTCTTGGTTTGTTCCTTGTGAGAATCATTTCTTGCATCATTTCTTTTATGCAGGTGCCTTAACCCTTTTTTCCTCGTCATGTTCTTCAGTACAATGCTGGTGTTGACCCTTAATGATGACAATATAAGGACATGTTCCCTACTCTTACTACAATCTATGGACAGGAAGGAATTCCCGTACAAGGTGATCAGTGTCTCTATAATGTCCTACAACCATCATAGATGTCAGGCTTTTCCATCACTTACCTTCATGTCTTGTATCTGTAGGGTTGGACCAGGCCTGCTGGGAACATCAGATGGAGCCCTGCAGTTCATGGCCTACAAGAAACAGAAAATGGACTTTACAAGCATTTCTATCAACCCAGTGACACAAAACCGGTAATAACCTGCAGCTCTTTATTCAGATAGACCTCAATATCTATGTGTTAGGCCTGATGTATATAGAAGAGACATGATGGTAAGGGTCGGCCTACACGGCCAGAACCAGCAGCGAGGAATGGGTTTATATTTCTGTGTCTTCTGTCTTATAGGAAAGAAGAGTCCCATGGAGTCTACAAGAGAATTGTCTTCAGCCTTATCCCAGGGACCTCCGCCTGCAGCATCACCTTAGAAGCTTCAATTCTACTTTCATATTCCTGGAAGTGACCACAGTGCAGACATTCTGTAATAAAAGGAATAGAAAACCCCAGACAAGCCTCTGATAATCATTTATTATATGGACCTTGACTGAGACAATGGGGGCATATCACTAGGAAATAGCCTAGTCAGCACTATTTTCTGCGTCTTAATAGAAGTAAATGGAGGGCAGCTGCACTTGAGCAGTGCGCCCTCCACAATTTTCGGGGGTTCCGTTCTTGGTGTAGGTGCAGGCTCCTAGCAATATGCCCCCATTGTCTGAGAAGGGAAAACTCCTTTAAAGGGGTTCTCTGAGCTTTTCTGACAATCCAGCAGCTTTCTGACCTGTGTAGACAAGATGGATTCCTCAGTACTTACCTCTCTGTTACACTGCTGACACCACCATCCTTACTATGCTCACGTGAACACCTGGAGTTTTTAAGCAGATGTTTTCCTGATTCTTCCTGTTCAATTGTAAATGGGGCACATTGCGGCACTGATTTATATGGGCACTACTGTATGTGTGACACTGATTTATGGGGGGTACTGTGTGTGGCACTGTTATATTCAGGGGGGCTCAGTGTGGTCAGTATGTAATGAGTTTGGATCTGGTGCTGGATCTATGTGTTCCTAAGTCTTCCTGTTCAGCTGTATACTGTAAATGGAGGCACACTATGTGGCACTGATTTATATGGGCACTATACGTGACACTGATTTATGGGGGGGCACTGTGTGTGAGTTATATTCAGGGAGACCCAGTATGGCCAGTATGTGATGAGCTTGGGGCTGGTGTTGTATTGGTACAAAGAACACTAATCCTTTGTATTTTGGAGGTAAAAAAGGCACTCCGCACATAAAGTAGGGAACCTGCTTTAAAAATGTTGAATTTCTCCCCTCCTGTATCCATAGAATTCTCCTCAGACGATATCATCACTTCAACTAGACTGTAAAAACAGTATAAACAATTTGAACACCTCAGATGCCGTGTTCGGGCCATCTGACAGTAACATTGAGGCCTTTCATGGGTTAAAAAAAAAATACTCACCTCATCTATTTGCTCAAGGAGTGGCCATTGCAGCCATCTTGATTGAAGAGACCGCGCAAAATCTCACACGCGGTGACGTGATGACATCAAGCCGGCCAGGCGCAGTGACGTCATCATTGATGACATTACCGTGCGCCCAGCTAGCGCACTGACACGATGTCTCACGTCACTAATCAAGACCGCCACAACGGCCTCTCCCAGAGCAAATGGATGAGAAATCCTGAAATTCATATTGAAGCTCACTGTAGTTAACTTTGATTCGCCCAACACCAATTGGAGATTAACCCTATCCCACTGAAGCCATTTTTCGATATGTCCTTTCCTCATTTGAAGACACATAACTTTTCTGTTTTTCTGTCGACAGTCATATGAGGGTTTGTATTTTTTGTGCTTTTTTGCATGGTGAGTTATACTTTTAAATGACAGCATTTAATGTTCCATATAATTTGTGGGATGAAAGGAAAAAAAATGTGGCGTTCACAATGCAGTAAGAATGACGACCTTATTCTTCAGCTCAGCACAATTACGGCATACCAAATTTCCCTACATTTTGTTACATCTTATTACTTTTATAAAAATATAAACCTTTCTAAAAATTGCTTTGTGACGCAATAAACTGTAGTTTTGGTACATAGAACTTTTTGATCATTCTATTGTATTTTTTTGGGTGAGATGAGGTGACCAAAAATGACAGTTATGAAACTGGGATATTTTGTACAGTGTTCACCACACAAGATAAATAATGTGATATTTAATATTTGAGACATTTTCGGATGGCAATCCTACTTATGTTTGTTTTTTATTATTTTTTTATATCAGAAGTTGGAATAAAAATCTAATAGATGTATTTTTTAATTCTTTGAGTCCAGGAGGATTTTTAATTTTCGCATTTTCATTTTGCTTCCCTGTCTTCCCGGAGCCATAACTTTTTTTTCCGTTTACGTAGCCGTATGAGGGCAGGTTGTTGGCAGAACAAGTGGTACTGTCTAATGGCACCATTTAATGTTGCATACAATGTAGTTCAATGGAGTGGAATTGGGAAAAAAACAGTTTTATGGGTTTTGTCTCAATGGCATTTGCTTTGCGGTAAAACTAACCTGTGCCCTTCATTCTCTGGGTCAGTATGATTACCAGGACAGCACATTTGTGTAGTTAGTTTGTGTATTACTTCTAAGAAATAAATCATAACCCTTTATTGCCATATTCTGACATTCATAACTTTTTTATAGTTACATCTACAGAGCTGTGTGGCCTGTTTTTTGCAGGACAATCTGTAGTTTTTATTTTAATTTTACTTCTGGGGAAAGAGGGTGATTTAAATGTTTAGAACATGCAATGTTCTGATCTCATTCAGCTTACATTGTAGTTCAATAGAACTATAGTCTAAGCTCAATTTGCGGTTATCCTATGAGGAAGGCAATCTCATTTGCAGGATGCTGATGGGAGACAGAGGGAGTCCGCTCTCCCTGTAACCGCTTGCATACAGCTTACACAGCATGTAAGGAGTTAAACGGCCCTGGTTAGCGCTGCTGCCGGTCCGGGCCATTAGAGCAGGAGCATGATTCTCATGGGAGAGCCAACCCCTGCTGCATGAGAGATCTGTGCAGTGCTTAGACTGGGTCACTGTAAAAGGTGGTGGCCCAGCCTAAGGACCCTTAGTGACCACTGTCAAAAGCATATTGGTGGTCACTAAGGGGTTAACTGGCCATCGCTGTTGAGTTGATAGGTTCTGATGTATGCCAGTGCCATGTTTATAGTTGGGGCATTTATATGTCTTCATTTGCACATACTGGGCCTGTCAGTGGCGTACCTACCAGGGAAGCAGCTGCTTCGGGCCCGGGCTGACAAGGGGCCCGGAGCAGTAGTAAACAGTCAGACTGGCCACACCCCCCTCTACACTCACTTCACTGCTCTAGACCAGGCATGCTCAACCTGCGGCCCTCCAGCTGTTGCAAAACTACAATTCCCATCATTCCCTGACAGCCCACAGCTATCATTCTACAGAAGGGCATCGTGGGAGTTGTAGTTTTACAACAGCTGGAGGGCCGCAGGTTGAGCATCCCTGCTCTAGACTGTCCTCAGAGCAGAGCAGGAAGCTAAGCCCCGCCCATGAGCTCAGACCATTAATAGAGGAGCCTGGCTGCTTAATAGTGCAGCCAGGGCTCAGTACAGTGTGCTACAGGGAGATCCTGTCTCCCCTCCCTCTGCTATTAGTACAGCCCAGCTTCTGCTACAGAGATTGCTCTGTAGTCGGCAGTAACAGGAGGAAGAGGGGAGACTGAATGCTGACAGGAAGTGCTACAAAGAGAAGAGCCTGTGCCTGTCACTATCAGGAGCCCATACATTCCAGGCTTATCCCTGCCAAAACTAGCTGTCCTGCATCTCATCTGCTGTCCTTTGCCCCCTCCCCAGCTGCATTCATCTGCTGTCCTTTGCCCCCTCCCCAACTGCATTCATCTGCTGTCCTTTGCCCCCTCCCAAGCTGCATTCATCTGCTGCCCGTTCAGAGCCCCCCCCCCCAGTCCTATCCTGTGGGCCCCCTACTTATCTGTTGCCCTGCCCTCTAGGCCCCCTATCCATCTGATGCCACAGTGATTCCGTTTCGCACCCTTCCGCATCTCCGGATTTGCGGACCCATTGAAGTGAATGGGTCCGCATCCGTGAGTGGCTGGCCCCTTTCACACAAACGATACGGGTTGACTCCAGATGCGTTCAGGTTACATTCAGTGAAACTTGCACCATTTTTCAAGCAAGTTCAGTCAGTTTTGTCTACGATTGCGTTCAGTTTTTTCTGCGCGGGTACAATGCGTTTTGATGCGTTTTTCATGCACGTGATAAAAACTAAAAGTTTACAAACAATATCTCCTAGTAACCTGGTGGTGAGCGTGGTGACATCGGCGCAGGTCCTGCTGAATGAAGATAGAAGATTTCCGACGTCACCACGCTCACCACGTTGTGAGCGCGGTGACGTCACCAAAGGTACTTTTCCTGCCAGGTCCTGAAAGAAGACAAGCCGGGCTGCGCGATCAAGTGGATTTTTTAACCCCTTAAGCCACATGTTACTTAGCATTCTGTATTAAGAATGCTATTATTTTCCCTTATAACCATGTTATAAGGGAAAATAATAAAGTTCGGGTCGCTATCATCTCCTAGCAACCATCCGTGAAAATCCTGATGCATCCGCAATACTCGCTGATGCAATGCGATTTTCAAGCAGCTTATTCACTTCAGTGGGGCCTGTGCTACGTGAAAAACGCAGAATATAGAGCATGCTGTGATATTTACGCAACGCACAAGTGATGCATGACAATCACCGATCATGTACACAGCCCCATTGAAGTGAATGGGTCAGGATTCAGTTCAGGTGCTATGCATTCACATCACGCATTGCACCCGCGCGGAAAACTCGCCCGTGTCAAAGGAGCCTAAGACTTTGACAGGGCCCCCACAAGAGTATGATAGAATGATACTACATGACAGATAGGGTGTGTGTGTGTATGTGTATATATATATATATATATATATGTATTAGGAAAAGGATGGCGTGGCAGCCTGGTCTGGTTTAGATCGTGACTAGCCAAAGGAGTGGGGTTTACACAGGGTGGGGGGGGGGGGCGTACAAAAATTTGCTGTGGGGCCCAGTCGGACACTGATGGGGGGATGTGTGCAGGACACTGATGGGGGATGTGTGCAGGACACTGATGGGGGATGGCAGGACACTGATGGGGGATGTGTGCAGGACACTGATGGGGGATGTGCAGGACACTGATGGGGGATGTGTAGATGACACTGATGGGGAGATGTGTGGAGGACACTGATGGGGATCTGTGCAGGACACTGATGGGGGTATGTGTGGAGAACACTGATGGGGGATGTGTGGAGGACACTGATGGGGGATGTGCAGGACACTGATGGGGGATGTGTGCAGGACACTGATGGGGGATGTGGAGGACACTGATGGGGGATGTGTGCAGGACACTGATGGGGGATGTGTGCAGGACACTGATGGGGGATGTGTAGAGGACACTGATGGGGGATGTGGAGAACACTGATGGGGGATGTGTGGAGGACACTGATGGGGGATGTGCAGGACACTGATGGGGGATGTGCAGGACACTGATGGGGGATGTGTGCAGGACACTGATGGGGGATGTGTGGAGGACACTGATGGGGGATGTGTGGAGGACACTGATGGGGGATGTGTGCAGGACACTGATGGGGGTATGTGCAGGACACTGATGGGGATGTGTGCAGGACACTGATGGGGGATGTGTGCAGGACACTGATGGGGGATGTGCAGGACACTGATGGGAGATGTGTGCAGGACACTGATGGGAGATGTGTGCAGGACACTGATGGGAGATGTGCAGGACACTGATGGGAGATGCGTGCAGGACACTGATGGGGGATGCGTGCAGGATACTGATGGGGGAGATGTGCAGGACACTGATGGGGGATGTGTGCAGGACACTGATAGGGGATGTGTGTAGGACACTGATGGGGGATGTTTTCAGGACACTGATGGGGGGATGTGCAGGACACTGATGGGGGATGTGTGGAGGACACTGATGGGGGATGTGGAGGACACTGATGGGTGTATGTGTGCAGGACACTGATGGGGATGTGTGCAGGACACTGATGGGGGATGTGTGCAGGACCTTGATGGGGGTATGTGTGGAGGACACTGATGGGGGATGTGTGCAGGACACTGATGGGGATATGTGCAGGACACTGATGGGGGATGTGTGCAGGACACTGATGGGGAATGTGTGCAGGACACTGATGGGGGATGTGTGCAGGACACTGATGGGGGATGTGTGCAGGACACTGATGGGGGATGTGTAGATGACACTGATGGGGAGATGTGTGGAGGACACTGATGGGGGATGTGTGCAGGACACTGATGGGGATCTGTGCAGGACACTGATGGGGGATGTGTGCATGACACTGATGGGGAGATGTGTGGAGGACACTGATGGAGGAGGATGTGTGCGAGGACACTGATGGGGGATGTGTGCAGGACACTGATGGGAGATGTGTGCGAGGACACTGATGGGGGATGTGTGCAGGACACTGATGGGGGATGTGTGCAGGACACTGATGGGGGATGTGTGCAGGACACTGATGGGGGATGTGTGCAGGACACTGATGGGAGATGTGTGCAGGACACTGATGGGGGATGTGCAGGACACTGATGGGGGATGCGTGCAGGACACTGATGGGGGATGCGTGCAGGACACTGATGGGGATGTGTGGAGGACACTGATGGGGGTATGTGGAGGACACTGATGGGGATGTGTGCAGGACACTGATGGGGGATGTGTGCAGGACACTGATGGGTGATGCGTGCAGGACACTGATGGGTGTATGCGTGCAGGACACTGATGGGGGATGTGTGCAGGACACTGATGGGGGATGTGTGCAGGACACTGATGGGTGTATGCGTGCAGGACACTGATGGGGGATGTGTGGAGGACACTGATGGGAGATGTGCAGGACACTGATGGGGATGCGTGCAGGACACTGATGGGGGATGCATGCAGGACACTGATGGGGATGCATGCAGGACACTGATGGGGGATGCGTGCAGGACACTGATGGGGGATGCGTGCAGGACACTGATGGGGGATGTGCAGGACACTGATGGGGGATGTGCAGGACACTGATGGGGGATGTGTGAGGACACTGATGGGGGATGTGTAGGACACTGATGGGGGATGTTTTCAGGACACTGATGGGGGATGTGTGCAGGACACTGATGGGGGAGTGTGGAGGACACTGATGGGGGATATGTGGAGGACACTGATGGGTGTATGCGTGCAGGACACTGATGGGGGATGTGCAGGACACTGATGGGGGATGTGTGGAGGACACTGATGGGGGGATATGTGGAGGACACTGATGGGGGGATGTGTGCAGCATAACAGCAGAATTCCAACTTTACTGAAACAGTGGCAATACAGAAGGCAACCTCTTAAAACAGTTCTTGTTGCAGACAATAGACTTTTGTACAGTCGCAGTTACAGCAGGCTCACATCCAGCAAGGTAAAATAGAGGGTAAAATGACAGGACTTTGAATTGCAGGTGAACCTTACTTTCTTCCTGGCTTGTCCTGACTGGCAATTATTCTTCAAGGCCCCAATGCCCTACTTCTGGCTTATATCCTTGAATCTCCAGTTTACAGTGTACCTCCTCTTGACATTTCAGTACCTCTTGCTCTAGGGATTGCCTCTGCTTGACTTCTGCTGACTTGCTTAGGCCCGAGACATGTGGCCTTCACAGACTCCAGGGTCTGCACTCCTTCCCAGGCCCAGGGCCTGGTGTAGACTTCACAGGCTCATGGCCTGGAGTAGACTGAACTCCCTTTCCTTCCCTGACTGGGCCTTATATAGACTAGGGCTACCTAGCTCCCTCTAGTGACTAGAGCTGGAATTAAATCCCTAGCCGGCCTGCACATGGCACATTTCACAGTAACAGGGAATTAAATACCATAAATTGCATTGCATTTTAAGAATAGGACTTTTACCAGCCTCCCCATAAATGAGAGGAACGACAGCATCCAAGTGACCCTTCTGTAGTGACGGGTATTACAACTCCCGTACACTACAGAATAAAGTACTGTAATGCTGTGGCACATAGGGCTATGAGGGGGACCAGCATAAGATGCTATATGTGTGTCATCCACACATATATCATCTTATTCTGGCCCCCCTCATGGCCCTATGTGTCACAGCACACATCCCCCATAACAGTGCATCATCCACAGTCCCCCTCCATAACAGTGCATCATCCACAGTCTCCCTCCATAACAGTGCATCATCCACAGTCCCCCTTCATAACAGTGCATCATCCACAGTCCCCCTCCATAACAGTGCATCATCCACAATCCCCCTCCATAACAGTGCATCATCCACAATCCCCCTCCATAACAGTGCATCATCCACAATCCCCCTCCATAACAGTGCATCATCCACAGTCCCCCTCCATAACAGTGCATCATCCACAGTCCCCCTCCATAACAGTGCATCATCCACAGTCCCCCTCCATAACAGTGCATCATCCACAGTCCCCCTTCATAACAGTGCATCATCCACAGTCCCCCTCCATAACAGTGCATCATCCACAGTCCCCCTCCATAACAGTGCATCATCCACAATCCCCCTCCATAACAGTGCATCATCCACAGTCCCCCTCCATAACAGTGCATCATCCACAGTCCCCCTCCATAACAGTGCATCATCCACAGTCCCCCCTCCATAACAGTGCATCATACACAGTCCCCCCTACATAACAGTGCATCATCCACAGTCCCCCTCCATAACAGTGCATCATCCACAGTCCCCCTCCAAAACAGTGCATCATCCACAGTCCCCCTCCATAACAGTGCATCATCCACAGTCCCCCCTCCATAACAGTGCATCATCCGCAGTCCCCCCTTCATAACAGTGCATCATCCGCAGTCCCCCCTCCATAACAGTGCATCATCCACAATCCCCCCTTCATAACAGTGCATCATCCACAGTCCCCCTCCATAACAGTGCATCATCCACAGTCCCCCTCCATAACAGTGCATCATCCACAGTCCCCCTTCATAACAGTGCATCATCCACAGTCCCCCTCCATAACAGTGCATCATCCACAGATTCCCCCTCAATAACAGTGCATCATCTACAGTCCCCCTCCATAACAGTGCATCATCCACAGTCCCCCTACATAACAGTGCATCATCCACAGTCCCCCTCCATAACAGTGCATCATCTATAGTCCCCCTCCATAACACTGCATCATCCACAGTCCCCCCTCCATAACAGTGCTTCATCCACAGTCCCCCTTCATAACAGTGCATCATCCACAGTCCCCCTTCATAACAGTGCATCATCCACAGTCCCCCTCCATAACAGTGCATCATCCGCAGTCCTCCTCCATAACAGTGCATCATCCACAATCCCCTCCATAACAGTGCATCATCCGCAGTCCCCCTCCATAACAGTGCATCATTCACAGTCCCCCCTCCATAACAGTGCATCATCCACAGATTCCCCCCATAACAGTGCATCATCCACAGTCCCCCTTCATAACAGTGCATCATCCACAGTCCCCCTATCATAACAGTGCATCATCCACAGTCCCCTCTCCATAACAGTGCATCATCCACAGTCCCCCTCCATAACAGTGCATCATCCACAGTCCCCCTCCATAACAGTGCATTATCCACAGTCCCCCTCCATAACAGTGCATCATCCACAGATTTCCCCCATAAGAGTGCGTCATCCACAGATCCCCCATAGCAGTGCATCATCCACGGTCCCCCTCCATAACAGTGCATCATCCACAGTCCCCCTCCATAACAGTGCATCATCCACAGTCCCCTTCCATAACAGTGCATCATCCACAGTCCCCCTCCATAACAGTGCATCATCCACAGTCCCCCTTCCATAAAAATGCATCATCCACAGTCCCCCTCCATAACAGTGCATCATCCACAGTCCCCTTCCATAACATTGCATCATCCACAGTTCCCTCCATAACAGTGCATCATACACAGTCCCCTCCATAACAGTGCATCATCCACAGTCCCCCCTCCATAACAGTGCATCATCCACAGATTTCCCCCCCATAACAGTGCGTCATCCACAGATCTCCCATAACAGTGCATCATCCAAAGATCCCCCATTACAGTGCGTCATCCATAGATATCCCCCATAACAGTGTCATCCACAGGTCCCCCATATCAGTGTAATCCACAGGTACCCCATAACAGTGTCATCCAGAGATCCCCCATATCAGTTTCATCCACAGGTACCCCATAACAGTGCGTCATCCACAGATCCCCCATTACAGTGTCATCCCCAGGTCCCCCATATCAGTGTCATCCACAAGTACACCATAACAGTGTGTCATCCAAAGATCCCCCATTACAGTGCGTCATCCATAGATATCCCCCATAACAGTGTCATCCACAGGTCCCCCATATCAGTGTCATCCACAGGTACCCCATAACAGTGTGTCATCCAAAGATCTCCCATTACAGTGCGTCATCCATAGATATCCCCCATAACATTGTCATCCACAGATCCCCCATATTAGTTTCATCCACAGGTACTCCAAAACAGTGCGTCATCCACAGATCCCCCATAACAGTGTCATCCACAGGTACCCCATAACAGTGCGTCATCCACAGATCCCCCATATCAGTGTCATCCACAGGTACCCCATCCACAGATCCCCCATAATAGTGCATCATCCACAGATATCCCCCATAACAGTGTCATCCACAGATCCCCCATAACAGTGTCATCCAAAGATCCCCCATAACAGTGTCATCCAAAGATCCCCCATAACAGTGTGTCCTTCACAAATCCCCCATAAGTGTCATCCACAGATCCCCCATAACAGTGTCATCCACAGGTCCCCCATAACAGTGTCGTACAAGGTGATCAGTGTCTCTATAATGTCCTACAATCATCATAGATGTCAGGCTTTTCCATCAGTTACCTTCATGTCTTGTATCTGTAGGGTTGTACCTGGCCTGCTGGGAACGACAGATGGAGCCCTGCAGCTCATGGCCTACAAGAAACAGAAAATGGACTTTACAAGCATTTCTATCAGTGACCCAGTGACACAAAACCGGTAATAACCTGCAGCTCTTTATTCAGATAGACCTCAATATCTATGTGTTAAGCCTGATGTATATAGAAAAGGCATAATGGTAAGGGTCGGCCTACACGGCCAGAACCAGCAGCGAGGAATGGGTTTATATTTCTGTGTCTTCTGTCTTATAGGAAAGAAGAGTTCCATGGAGTCTACAAGAGAATTGTCTTCAGCATTATCCCAGGGACCTCCGCCTGCAGCATCACCTTAGAAGCTTCAATTCTACTTTCATATTCCTGGAAGTGACCACAGTGCAGACATTCTGTAATAAAAGGAATAGAAAACCCTAGACAAGCCTGGTTCTGATAATCATTTATTATATGGACCTTGACTGAGACAATGGGGGCATATCGCTAGGAAATAGCCGAGCCAGCACTATTTTCTGCGTCCTAATAGAAGTAAATGGAGGGCAGCTGCACTTGAGCAGTATGCCCTCCACAATTTTTGGGGGTTCCGTTTTTGGTGTAGTTGCAGGTCCCAGCGGTGGGACCCGCACCTATTAGACAATGGGGCATATCCTAGCAATATGCCCCCATTGTCTGAGAAGGGAAAACTCCTTTAAAGGGGTTCTCTGAGCTTTTCTGACAATCCAGCAGCTTTCTGACCTGTGTAGACAAGATGGGTTGGTCAGTACTTACCTCTCTGTTACACTGCTGACACCACCATCCTTACTATGCTCACGTGAACACCTGGAGTTTTTAAGCAGATGTTTTCCTGATTCTTCCTGTTCAACTATAAATAGGGCACATTGCGGCACTGATTTATATGGGCACTACTGTATGTGTGACACTGATTTATGGGCGGGCACTGTGTGTGGCACTGTTATATTCAGGGGGGCTCAGTGTGGTCAGTATGTAATGAGTTTGGATCTGGTGCTGGATCTATGTGTTCCTAAGTCTTCCTGTTCAGCTGTATACTGTAAATGGGGGCACATTGCGGCACTGATTTATATGGGCACTACTGTATGTGTGACACTGATTTATGGGGGGCACTGTGTGTGAGTTATATTCAGGGGGGCTCAGTGTGGTCAGTATGTAATGAGTTTGGATCTGGTGCTGGATCTATGTGTTCCTAAGTCTTCCTGTTCAGCTGTATACTGTAAATGGAGGCACACTATGTGGCACTGATTTATATGGGCACTATACGTGACACTGATTTATGGGGGGCTCTGTGTGTGGCACTGTTATATTCAGGGGGCTCAGTGTGGTCAGTATGTAATGAGTTTGGATCTGGTGCTGGATCTATGTGTTCCTAAGTCTTCCTGTTCAGCTGTATACTGTAAATGGAGGCACACTATGTGGCACTGATTTATATGGGCACTATACGTGACACTGATTTATGGGGGGCACTGTGTGTGAGTTATATTCAGGGAGACCCAGTATGGTCAGTATGTGATGAG
>CM065590.1:443867962-443893740 GCA_033119425.1 Bufotes viridis | reverse complement strand
AGCCCTGGCTGCACTATTAAGCAGCCAGGCTCCTCTATTAATGGTCTGTGCTGATGGGCGGGGCTTAGCTCCCTGCTCTGCTCTGAGGACAGTCTAGAGCAGTGAAGTGAGTGTAGAGGGGGGTGTGGCCAGTCTGACTGTTTAACCACTTGCCGCCACGCTAACGCCGATGGGCGTCAGCGCGGCGGCTCTCTCAGGTCTCACTGCCGCCTATCGGCGTCATCTCGTGAGACCCGAGATTTCACATGAACGCGCGCACGCAGGCGCGTTCACTGTGACGCACAGAGGAGAAGTGAAACTACAGCCTGCCAGCCGTGATCATTGGCTGGCAGGCTGTAATTTTTTAAATCGACCTATGAAAATCAGATATCAGACGCTATTTACAAAATAGCGTCTGATATAAGTCCTGCTTGGTCCTCTGGTGATCCCTTTTGCTGGATCCACCACCAGAGGACACAAGCAGCTCAGTAAGTACACCAAATCACCACACATACATTAAAACCCCCCCCCCTCTGTCAGTTATTAACCCCTTAGTAGCCCCTTAGTAGCCACTGATTACCCATATAAACCCCTGATCACCCTCTGTCACCCCCTGTCATAGATCACCCCCTATAAGGGTACGCTCACACGACGACAATTGTCGCGCGACAAAAGTCGCGCGACAAATAGGGCACAACTTCACTGCAACATTTGTCGCACGACATTTTGTCGCATTATTGTCGCTGCGACAATTTTATAATGGGAGTCTATGGTGTCGCATTGCGACATGCGACATGCTGCGATCTGCGACGCGACAGTCGCAGAAAAACCCATCTTGAATGGATTTTCTCCGACTTCCGTGTCGCAGTCGCAGCATGTCGCATGTCGCACTGCGACACCATAGACTCCCATTCTAAAAATTGTCGCGATGACAATAGTGCGACTTTTTGTCGCGCACAATTGTCGCCGTGTGAACGCACTTAAGGGTCCCTAATCACCGTCAGGTAGTTAGCTACTTGTTAGGTAGTTAGCGCCCAGCCCACCGCACCAAGCACAGTCACTTATTAGTCGCTGATTAGCGTCATCACTGTCGCTATCAGCACTAATACGAATATAGTATCTGTAAGTGATCAAGACTGATCGCAATCAGATCTATATCAGTAGGGTCACTTTAGGCTCTATAAAAACGCATTGTTCGCCTGATCAGGCCTGATCTTGTGCGCACACTTAGCGCTCAGTCCGCCCACCGCAGTGACAGAAATTTTTTTCTGATCACTACAAAAACACAGTAAAATCGCTGCACCGCTATAAAAGATCACTTTTGAGTTATTGGATCTTTATTAGCGATCGCAGCGTATACTCGCAAGCACTCCCTTTTACTAGGTAGGTGTGCTCTTTTCCTGGGTAGTCTCAGAGGAATACCCCTAAATTTAGTTACTCCAAAATGGCAAAAAGGGGTATTCCGCTGAAGAGGCCTACAGGATTCTGGCCGTGATGGATGAAAGCGATGGGGACGCTTCACCCGCTGAATCCAGTGGTTCAGAATATGAACCTGTAGACAGCAGTGGCACTCTAACCGCTAGCGAAGATGACGAGGTTGAGGTCCCTGCTACGGTCAGGCGCACCCGACCCCATGTCAGTGTTTCGTATATCCCGCGTGATGAGCCTCATATGCAGCAGAGTGGTGCTAGCGCTGACCTTTTGATGGTGCGGCATACACCAGCAGCGCAGCACATCCTGGACCTTCTACCAGCACTGCCGTATTCCCTGGTGAAGTGGCGAGCACCAGAAGGGCAGTTGCTGGTACGGTGGCACGTGCACTAACTCCCCGCCGCAGCCACCGCTGCCTCAGGCCCGTAGACCCTTAGTCTCCCAGAGGTGCTGGCAAACCCTAATTGGCAATCCCTCCTTCCGCCGCACCCGTATTGCCCCCTTTCACCGCCCAGTCAGGAGTTCGCATGGAGACAGCCAATTTTGGATCGGCCCTGGAATTTTTTGAGCTGTTCTTCACCGCGGATCTCTACGACTTATTTGTGGCAGAAACCAACCGATACGCCACACAATATATAACCGCCAATCCGAAAGCTTCTATGCCCAGCCTTTCCGGTGGAAACCAGTCACCGTTTCCGAATTTAAAACATTTTTGGGCCTTACCTCAGCATGGGCATAACTAAAAAATGTATTGCGGTCATATTGGTCTAAAGACCCAATACATTACATGCCCATGTACTCTGCTGCAATGTCCAGGGCACGGTTTGAGGTCATCATGCGCTTTATGCATTTCACTGACAATGAAACCTGTCATCCAAGAGGCCACTCCTGCTTATGACCGGCTCCATAAAAATTCGGCCCTCATAGACCATTTGTCATCTAAATTTGCAGATGCGTATACCCCCAGTCAGAACATCTGCATAGACGAGTCCCTCGTACAATTCACCGGGCGCCTTGGCATCAAACAGTACATCCCCAGCAAGCGCGCCCGGTACGGGGTCAAATTGTATAAGCTCTGTGAAAGGGCCACAGGCTATACATATCGCTTTAGGGTCTATGAGGGAAAAGACTCAAAACTGAGCCGGTCGGATGCCCTGACTACCTGGGGTGCAGTGGCAAGATTGTCTGGGACTTGGTGTCACCCTTAGTCTGCAAGGGGTACCACTTATACGTGGACAATTTTTACACAAGTGTGGCCCTCTTCGGCACTTACATCTAGTCGGAATCCAATGCTGTGGCACCGCGTGCCTAGTCGCCGGGCTTCCCCAACGTCTCATTAATACCCGACTTGCACGGGGGAGAGGGCTGCCTTGTGTGACCAAGAACTGCTCGCGGTGAAGTGGCGGGACAAGAGGGACGTTTACCTTCTGTCCACCATTCACGCAGACACGACTGTCCAAATAGAACGGGCGACAGGAGTCATTGAAAGCCCCTCTCAGTCCACGATTATAATCTCCACATGGGAGGGGTGGACTTCAATGACCAAATGTTGGCTCCATATTTAGTTTCCCGACGCACCAGACGCTGGTATAAAAAGGTGTCTGTATATTTGATTCAATTGGCCATATATAACAGTTACGTTCTCTACAGTAAGGCTGGGAGAACGGGATCCTTCCTTAAATTCCAGGAAGAGATCATTTTCGAACTCCTGTATCCAGGAGGTTCTGTGCCCCAAGTCCCCGATGTAGTGAGCCGGCTACATGAGAGACACTTCCCCAGTGTCTTCCCTGGTACCCCAAGCCACCGTTCCCCAAGAAAAAGATGTCGTGGTCTGTAGCAGGAGTGGACTAAGGCGTGACACCACCGTTTTTGTCCTGACTGTCCTGACCAGCCTGCCCTATGCATAGGGAGTGCTTCGCAAGTATCACACCCAGGTACATTATTAGCATAAGGATTGCAAGACACAGGCCAGGCACACAGAGTCTTAGGTCTCTTGCACGCAGCGCAGCTCACGCATGGTGATCGCAGCGAGCTCCGTCCTGACTTCAAAACAGACGGGTCGCATAGCATCATATTGATTTATGATGCTATGTAGCCTCTACAGTTCTGAATGCATTGGATAGCACTGGCATACTGCTGCTGCCAGTGCTATCCAATGCATTCCAGAACTGTAGGGTAGCATAGCATCATAAATCAATATGATGCTATGCGACCCGTCTGTGCGGGAGAAGTCAGGCCAGGCGCTCTCTGCGATCACCATGCGTGAGCAACGCCTGTGCAAGGGCCCTTTCACACAGAGCTGCTGCAAACCTCTCCTTTCACCTGGGACAAAGTGCATAATGTACTTCGCCACAGCTCTGGGTGATTTGTACTTTGCACATTGTCCCACAGGAAGGAGAGGTTTATCCTCTAGGTCTCATGCACACGGCCGTGGAACACGCCGTGCATGGACCGTGGTATCCTGGCCTGGCATCCATCTAACAGCAGGAGCGCACGGCGTCATAGCAACCAGTAACGCCGTGCGCTCCTGCTGTCAGATGGCTGCCAGGCCGAGATACTAACGGTCCATGCACGGCCGTGTTTCACGGCCGTGTGCATGAGGCCTTAAGGTAAAAAAAAAATAAAATAATCCACAGGTAAGCAAAAAAGTTCAAGTTATGTTTCAAATGTTTAAGTTAACGTTCGGTTTCTAATGTTCTATAAAGTTAATGTTAATAAAATTATTGCGTTGCTGCCTGGTTTTTTCTTTCTTTTTTTTTTTTTTTACCTTCTAGGTGGATCAAGCAAAGAGCCAGCTGCAGCACTGATGTGCATTCTGAGAGAAGCATTGCGCTGCTGTCAGAAGACACGTGAAGTCGGTGTATGCGGCGCTGCAAGACGAGATTTCTCCTCTGCAGGACAGGTACGTTTGCCCTGGCATAGGAGCTGAGGAGAGGTGTTGGAGTTCATATGCTTTGGCAAACACTTTGTATCAAAAAATCTGGCAAAGATGTCTTCCTCCACAACGATGTCGATGTGAATGGAGAAATCACGTTTGCCAGGACATAGGAGCTGAAGTGGGTATGGATGTTTGGGCGGAGCTCCTATGTCCTGGCAATCGCCAGGCCCCTTTTTTCTTCTTGCATATTTTTTGGCAGAGATTTTTTCATCCACATCAATCGATGCGAATGAGGAAATCTGTGCCGTTCATTTTTTCTTTCAGCCCAGAGGCTGAACGGAAAAAAAATCTCATTACCCGTATGCTCCATATAAGGAGAATAGCAGAAACTCCTAATGCTGGCCATACGTGTAATGATTGCGGAGACCCTCAAATGCCAGGGCAGTACAAAAACCCCACATGTGACCCCATTTTGGAAAGAAGACACCCCAAGGTATTCGCTGAGGGGCATATTGAGTCCATGAAAGATTGAACTTTTTGTCACAAGTTAGCGGAAAGGGAGACTTTGTGAGAAAAAACAAAAAAAAAATCAAATTCCGCTGACTTGTGCGAAAATAAATAAATAATATGAACTCGCCATGCCCCTCACAGAATACCTTGGGGTGTCCTCTTTCTAAAATGGGGTCACATGATGGGTATTTATACTGACCTGGCATTTTAGGGGCCCTAAAGCGAGAGAAGAAAAATGCGTAAAAATGCCCTCCTAAAAGGTACTCATTGGATTTAGGGCCCCTTTGCGCATCTTGGATGCAAAAAAGTGGCACACATGTGGTATCGCCGTACTCAGGAGAAGTAGGGCAATGTGTTTTGGGGTGTATTTTTACATATACCCATGCTGGGTGAGACAAATATCTCTGTAAATGGACAACTTTGTATAAAAAAATGGAAAAAGTTGTCATTTAAAGAGATATTTTTCACAACCAGTATGGGTATATGTAAAAATACACCACAAAACACATTGCCCTACTTCTCCTGAGTACGGCGATACCAGATGTGTGACACTTTTTTGCATACAACATGCGCAAAGGGATCCTAAAACCAATGAGTACCTTTAGGATTTCAAAGGGCATTTTTTACGCATTTGGATTCCAAACTGCTTCTGACGTTTAGGGGCCCCTAATATGCCAGGACAGTATAAATACCCCCTTAAGTGACCCCCTTTTAGAAAGAAGACACCCCAAGGTATTCTGTGAGGGGTATGGTGAGTTCATGTAAAAGTTTATTTTTTGTCACAAGTTAGTGGAATATAAGACTTTGTAAAAAAAAAAAAAAAAAAAATTCCATTTCCGCTAACTTGTGCCAAAAAATAAAAACTTCCATGAACTCACTATGCCCCTCAGCAAATACCTTAGGGTGTCTACTTTCCGAAATGGGGTCACTTGTGTGGCATTTATACTGTCCTGGCATATTAGGGGCCCCTAAACATCAGAAGCAGTTTGGAATCCAAATGCGTAAAATGTCCTGTGAAATCCTAAAGGAACTCGTTGAATTTGGGCCCTTTGCGCACCTTGGCTGCAAAAAGTGGGACACATGTGGTATCGCCGTACTCAGGAGAAGTAGGGCAATGTGTTTTAGGGTGTATTTTTACATATACCCATGCTGGGTGAGAGAAAATCTCTGTAAATGGACAACTTTGTATAAAAAATGGAAAAAGTTGTCATTTGCAGAGATATTTTTACACCCAGCATGGGTATATGTAAAAATACACCACAAAACACATTGCCCTACTTCTCCTGAGTACGGCGATACCACATGTGTGCCACTTTTTGCAGCCAAGATGCGCAAAGGGGCCCTAAATCCAATGAGTACCTTTAGGATTTCACAGGACATTTTTACGCATTTGGATTCCAAACTGCTTCTGATGTTTAGGGGCCCCTAATATGCCAGGACAGTATAAATACCCCACAAGTGACCCCATTTTAGAAAGAAGACACCCCAAGGTATTCCGTGAGGGTATGGTGAGTTCATGTAAAAGTTTATTTTTTGTCACAAGTTAGTGAAATATGAGACTTTGTAAAAAAAAAATCAATTTCCGCTAACTTGTGCCAAAAATAAAAACTTCCATGAACTCACTATGCCCCTCAGCGAATACCTTAGGGTGTCTACTTTCCGAAATGGGGTCACTTGTGTGGTATTTATACTGCCCTGGCATTTTAGGGGCCCTTAAAGCGAGAGAAGTAGTTTGGAATCCAAATGCGTAAAATGTCCTGTGAAATCCTAATGATATCCATTGGATTTAGGCCCCTTGTGCACCTTGGCTGCAAAAGTGTCACACATGTAGTATCGCCGTACTCAGAGAAGTAGGGCAATGTGTTCTGGGGTTTATTTTACACATACCCATGCTGGGTGAGAGAAATATCTCTGTAAATGGACAACTTTGTATAAAAAATGGAAAAAGTTGTCATTTACAGAGATATTTTTCACACCCAGCATGGGTATATGTAAAAATACACCTCAAAACACATTGCCCTACTTCTCCTGAGTACGGCGATACCACATGTGTGCCACTTTTTGCATCCAAGATGCGCAAAGGGCCCTAAATCCAATGAGTACCTTTAGGATTTCACAGGACATTTTTACGCATTTGGATTCCAAACTGCTTCTGACGTTTAGGGGCCCCTGCAAATGCCAGGGCAGTAAAAATACCTCACAAGTGACCTCATTCCGAAAGTAGACACCCTAAGAGTATTAGCTGATGGGCATAGTGAGTCATGGAAGTTTTATTTTTGTCACAAGTTAGCGAAAAATGAAATTTTTTGAAAAATAAAAATAAAAATTTCCGCTAACTTGTGACAAAAAATAAAAACTTCCATGAACTCACTATGCCCCTCAGTAAATACCTTAGGGTGTCTACTTTCCGAAATGAGGTCATTTATGGGGTGTTTCTACTGTCTGGGCATTGTAGCACGTCAGGAAACAGGACAGGCGCTCAGAAAGTCAAATTGCGGAAATTCACTTTTTTGCACCATAGTTTGTAAACGCTATAACTTTTACCCAAACCAATAAATATACACTTATAGAATTTTTTTATCAAAGACATGTAGAACAATACATTTAGTGAAAAATGTATAGAGAAATGTAGTTTTATTTGGCAAATTTTCCAACAGAAAGTGAAAATGTCATTTTTTGAAAAAATTTTGCCAAAAAGTAAAATATCAAAAAGTTAAAATGTCAGCAAGAATTAAATAGCACCAAATGAAAGCTCTATTAGTGAGAAGAAAAGGAGGTAAAATTCATTTGGGTGGTAAGTTGTATGACCGAGCAATAAACGGTGAAAGTAGTGTAGTGCGGATTTGTAAAAAAGGGCCTGGTCACTAGGGGGTATAAACCTGTGGTCTTCAAGTGGTTAATACTGCTCCGGGCCCCTTGTCAGCCCGGGCCCGAAGCAGCTGCTTCCTGGTAGGCACGCCACTGACAGGCCCAGTATGTGCAAATGAAGACATAAATGCCCCAACTATAAACATGTCACTGGCATACATCAGAACCTATCAACTCAACAGCAATGGCCAGTTAACCCCTTAGTGACCACCAATATGCTTTTGACAGTGGTCACTAGGCTAGGCCACCACCTTTTACAGTGACCCAGTCTAAGCACTGCACAGATCTCTCATGCAGCAGGGGTTGGCTCTCCCACGAGAATCATGCTCCTGCTCTAATGGCCCGGACCGGCAGCAGCGCTAACCAGGGCCGTTTAACTCCTTACATGCTGTGTAAGCTGTATTACAGGGAGAGCGGACTCCCTCTGTCTCCCATCAGCATCCTGCAAATGAGATTGCCTGCAGGTGACCTCATAGGATAACCGCAAATTGAGCTTAGACCATAGTTCTATTGAACTACAATGTAAGCTGAATGAGATCAGAACATTGCATGTTCTAAACATTTAAATCACCCCCTTTCCCCAGAAGTAAAATTAAAATAAAAACTACAGATTGTCCTGCAAAAAACAGGCCACACAGCTCTGTAGATGTAACTCTAAAAAAGTTATGAATGTCAGAATATGGCAATAAAGGGTTATGATTTATTTCTTAGAAGTAATACACAAACTAACTACACAAATGTGCTGTCCTGGTAATCATACTGACCCAGAGAATGAAGGGCACAGGTTAGTTTTACCGCAAAGCAAATGCCATTGAGACAAAACCCATAAAACTGTGGCAGAATTGGAATTTTTCCCAATTCCACTCCATTTGGAATTTTTTCCAACTACATTGTATGCAACATTAAATGGTGCCATTAGACAGCACCACTTGTTCTGCCAACAACCTGCCCTCATACGGCTACGTAAACGGAAAAAAAGTTATGGCTTCGGGAGACAGGGAAGTAACATGAAAATGCGAAAATTAAAAATCCTCCTGGAATCAAAGAATTAAAAAATACATCTATTACATTTTTTAAATTCCAACTTCTGATATAAAAATAATAAAAAACAAACATAAGTAGGATTGCCATCCGAAAATGTCTCAAATATTAAATATCACATTATTTATCTTGTGTGGTGAACACCGTACAAAATATCCCAGTTTCATAACTGTCATTTTTGGTCACCTCATCTCACCCAAAAAAATACAATAGAATGATCAAAAAGTTCTATGTACCAATAAAACTACAGCTCGCTCACGTTTATTGCGTCACAAAGCAATTTTTTGAAAGGTTTATATTTTTATAAAAGTAATAAGATGTAACAAAATGTAGGAAAATTTGGTATGCCGTAATTGTGCTGAGCTGAAGAATAAGGTCGTCATTCTTACTGCATTGTGAACGCCACATTTTTTTTCCTTTCATCCCACAAATTATATGGAACATTAAATGCTGTCATTTAAAAGTATAACTCACCATGCAAAAAAGCACAAAAAATACAAACCCTCATATGACTGTCGACAGAAAAACATAAAAGTTATGTGTCTTCAAATGAGGAAAGGACATATCGAAAAATGGCTTCAGTGGGATAGGGTTAATCTCCAATTGGTGTTGGGCGAATCAAAGTTAACTACAGTGGGCTTCGATCTGAATTTCAGGATTTCTCATCCATTTGCTCTGGGAGAGGCCGTTGTGGCGGTCTTGATTAGTGACGTGAGACATCGTGTCAGTGCGCTAGCTGGGCGCACGGTAATGTCATCAATGATGACGTCACTGCGCCTGGCCGGCTTGATGTCTTCACGTCACCGCGTGTGAGATTTTGCGCGGTTTCTTCAATCAAGATGGCTGCAATGGCCTCTCCTTGAGCAAATAGATGAGGTGAGTATTTTTTTTTTAACCCATGAAAGGCCTCAATGTTACTGTCAGATGGCTCGATTAGCGTTGAACACGGCATCTGAGGTGTTCAAATTGTTTATACTGTTTTTACGTCTAGTTGAAGTGATGATATCGTCTGTGAGGAGAATTCTATGGATACAGGAGGGGAGAAATTCAAAATTTTTAGAGCAGGTTCCCTACTTTATGTGCGGAGTGCCTTTTTTACCTCCAAAATACAAAGGATTAGTGTTCTTTGTACCAATACAACACCAGAACCAAGCTCATCACATACTGGCCATACTGGGTCTCCCTGAATATAACTCACACACAGTGCCCCCGTAAATCAGTGCCACGTATAGTGTCCATATAAATCAGTGCCACATAGTGTGCCTCCATTTACAGTATACAGCTGAACAGGAAGACTTAGGAACACACAGATCCATCACCAGATCCAAACTCATTACATACTGACCACACTGAGCCCCCCTGAATATAACAGTGCCACACACAGTGCCCCCCATAAATCAGTGTCACACATACAGTAGTGCCCATATAAATCAGTGCCGCAATGTGCCTCCATTTACAGTATACAGCTGAACAGGAAGACTTAGGAACACACAGATCCATCACCAGATCCAAACTCATTACATACTGACCACACTGAGCCCCCTGAATATAACAGTGCCACACACAGTGCCCCCATAAATCAGTGTCACACATACAGTAGTGTCCATATAAATCAGTGCCGCAATGTGCCTCCATTTACAGTATACAGCTGAACAGAAAGACTTAGGAACACACAGATCCAGCACCAGATCCAAACTCATTACATACTGACCACACTGAGCCCCCTGAATATAACAGTGCCACACACAGTGCCCCCATAAATCAGTGTCACACATACAGTAGTGTCCATATAAATCAGTGCCGCAATGTGCCCCATTTACAGTATACAGCTGAACAGAAAGACTTAGGAACGCACAGATCCAGCACCAGATCCAAACTCATTACATACTGACCACACTGAGCCCCCCTGAATATAACAGTGCCACACACAGTGCCCCCCCATAAATCAGTGTCACACATACAGTAGTGTCCATATAAATCAGTGCCGCAATGTGCCCCCATTTACAGTATACAGCTGAACAGAAAGACTTAGGAACGCACAGATCCAGCACCAGATCCAAACTCATTACATACTGACCACACTGAGCCCCCCTGAATATAACAGTGCCACACACAGAGCCCCCCCATAAATCAGTGTCACACATACAGTAGTGCCCATATAAATCAGTGCCGCAATGTGCCCCATTTACAATTGAACAGGAAGAATCAGGAAAACATCTGCTTAAAAACTCCAGGTGTTCACATGAGCATAGTAAGGATGGTGGTGTCAGCAGTGTAACAGAGAGGTAAGTACTGACCAACCCATCTTGTCTACACAGGTCAGAAAGCTGCTGGATTGTCAGAAAAGCTCAGAGAACCCCTTTAAAGAAGTTTTCCCTTCTCAGACAATGGGGGCATATTGCTAGGATATGCCCCATTGTCTAATAGGTGCGGGTCCCACCGCTGGGACCTGCAACTACACTAAGAATGGAATCCTCGAAAATTGTGGAGGGCATACTGCTCAAGTGCAGCTGCCCTCCATTTACTTCTATTAGGACGCAGAAAATAGTGCTGGCTCGGCTATTTCCTAGTGATATGCCCCCATTGTCTCAGTCAAGGTCCATATAATAAATGATTATCAGAGGCTTGTCTGGGGTTTTCTATTCCTTTTATTACAGAATGTCTGCACTGTAGTCACTTCCAGGAATATGAAAGTAGAATTGAAGCTTCTAAGGTGATGCTGCAGGCGGAGGTCCCTGGGATAACGCTGAAGACAATTCTCTTGTAGACTCCATGGAACTCTTCTTTCCTATAAGACAGAAGACACAGAAATATAAACCCATTCCTCGCTGCTGGTTCTGGCCGTGTAGGCCGACCCTTACCATCATGTCTCTTCTATATACATCAGGCCTAACACATAGATCTTGAGGTCTATCTGAATAAAGAGCTGCAGGTTATTACCGGTTTTGTGTCACTGGGTTGATAAAAATGCTTGTAAAGTCCATTTTCTGTTTCTTGTAGGCCATGAACTGCAGGGCTCCATCTGATGTTCCCAGCAGGCCGGGTCCAACCCTACAGATACAAGACATGAAGGTAACTGATGGAAAAGCCTGACATCTATGATGGTTGTAGGACATTATAGAGACACTGATCACCTTGTACGGGAATTCCTTCCTGTCCATAGATTGTAGTAAGCGTAGGGAACATGTCCTTATATTGTCATCATTAAGGGTCAACACCAGCATTGTACTAAAGAACAAGACGAGGAAAAAAGGGTTAAAGGGGTTGTCTCACTTCAGTAAGTTGCATTTATCATGTGGATGAAGTTAATACAAGACACTTACTAATATATTGTTATTATCCATATTGCTTCCTTTGCTGGCTGGATTCATTTTTCCATCACATTATACACTGCTCGTTTCCATGGTTACAGACCACCCTGCAATCCATCAGTGGTGGTCGTGCTTGCACACTATAGGAAAAGACGCCAGCCTCTCTGGCGACGCCTATTCCTATAGTGTGGAAGCATGGCCACTGCTGCTGGATTGCAGGGTGGTCTGTAACCATGGAAACGAGCAGTGTATAATGTGATGGAAAAATAAAACCAGCCAGCAAAGGAAGCACTATGGATAATAACCATACATTAGTAGGTGGCTTGTAGTAACTTCCTCTACATGATAAATGCCACTTACTGAAGTGAGACAACCCCTTTAAGGCACCTGCATGAAATAAATGATGCAATAAATGATTCTCACAAGGAACAAACCAAGACAACAATTATGTTCTGAAGAGTGCAATATGGCGGTGTAATGGTTAACACGTGTACCTTGCTGCCCTGTGGCCGTAGGTGAAAACTGGACCAGGACTACACCTGCATCATGTTCTCCTGGGGTATATTCACACATGGCAGATTTGTTGCATATGCTAGACTTACATCTTCCATTCATCTACTCACATCAATACAAGTGATTTGACCCATAAAATACCGCAGTAAGAGGCACGCTCACCCTGTGTGTATGGTGCTGGGTCTTAATACACAATGCAGGGGGTGCTGCGCCCCAGTGAGTATAGCAGCCCACGTTATGGATCGCAGAGGCTACGCTCCCCACAGCCTACAATGGAGAGGCAGCTGGCAATGGAAAGGCAGACATTGCAGGTTATGGGGAGTACCACCTCCATGATCCAGTGACCATTGGGCATGGCACGTCCATGCCAGAGGTTGGATCCCGCACCATAAATGTATATGATGGGAATACCCTGTTAAAGGGCTTCTGTCACCCCCCTTAACCCATTTTTCACTAGCTGACATTAGCTATTTGCTAATGTCAGCTGAGTTGAAATATATATTTATTACCTTGTCCGAAGTTGTAATTTACGTGAAAAAGCCACTTTTATTATATGCAAATGATCTTCGCTACCAGCAAGTTGAGCGTTTACTTGCTGGTAGCGCCGCATCTCGATGAGTTATGCACGCCCCCTTCCTGCGTTTGATAGACAGGGCCAGCGCTTTCTCCTCTCGCACTGGCCCTGTCTGAAGACAAATCCACGCCTGCGCCAGTACCGCTCAGTAATCGGCGCAGGCTCTCTGAAATGACGGGCCTTGAGCTTTGCGCTCCGTCCTCATGGCGCCTGCGCCGATTACGTCACCGCTACACCCGCTTCCCTTCCGGGTGTAGCTGTGGCATATCGGCGCAGGCTGCACGAGGACGGAGCGGCAAAGCTCAAGATCCTTCACTCAGAGAACCTGTGCCGACTGCTGAGCGATACGGCTGCTAAGCGCTGGATTTATCTTCAGACAGGGCCAGTGCGAGGAGGAGAAAGCGCTGGCCCTGTCTATCAAACGAGGAAGGGGGCGTGCATAACTCATCGAGATGCGGCGGCTACCAGCAAGTAAACGCCCAACTTGCTGGTAGCGAAGATCATTTGCATATAATAAAAGTGGCTTTTTCACGTAAATTACAACTTCGGACAAGGTAATAAATATATATTTCAACTCAGCTGACATTAGCAAATAGCTAATGTCAGCTAGTGAAAAATGGGTTAAGGGGGGTGACAGAAGCCCTTTAAGCTCTATTCCATCATTTTACTGGGATTCCCATAGTAATAGCACTACAAAATGTATGACTACAGTATATTGGAGGGAAAGCAGGCTGACAATCAATGTGACCACTTTTATAGCATCCAGGAAGGTTGTCACCCCAGGTTTTCATGCAGTGATACAACCCACCCCATCTAGTACTGCTGAATAACTAGATGAGTTTGACTTCAGAAGCCTTGGAAAGATGGGTAGCATCTACTGTAAGAACAGCAATGGCGGCCATATTAAACAGGACACCATATCTCCAGTCAGTCCTGTCCTGGGGTGGGAGTTGGGAGTGATAGAAGCCCCTGCCTTTCTCCAATCAGATGAGAATATAAAGATATCAGTCTTCTCATGTAATGTTCACTTACAAGAAGTAAAGCCCCACCTCACAGATTTGGGGTAAGCCCCTAAGTCTGTGCCTTCATTTACTGACAGGAGCAGAGATTTTAGAAAACGTCACTACAAAGCATATATGAAAGCTACATATGGTATCATTAAATTGTTAGTGGGTACTACAACCCCCAGCATGCTCACCATATATGTACATAGAGGCAGTAATGGATTATATAAGCACTGTGGTTATACCTGTAAAGAGGATCTTGACCAGGTCCTGCGGGTGTAGTAACACGGTACAGATGAAGTCTCTGCTGAGGCCGGCCATCAGGTTCTCGTACTGGCCATTTCTGAAGAGCTGTCTCACTATTGTGACCGGGGAAGAGGTGGGCAGTGCTGGCTCAACAGCTGGTTCCGGATGAGGGGGCCATGTGGATGTACTGATGCTGGCACTGTACACACATTACATCTCGGGCCTGAGTGGGCTTCAAATGCAGCCCTGGCACACTGATACCACGGTGCAACACAACATCCTTGCCCAATAGTGCCGGACAAACACCACAGTGCGACACAGAATATCTCCCCAGAAGTGCCAAACACCACAGTGCAGCAACATTGTATTCCCTCCAGACCCTCCTCTATTTGCCAAAGCATTTCCCCCCTCCCTTACTGGGGGAACTAATGGCACGGAGGGAATTGATGGCACTGGGAACGGATGGTACTGGTGGCAACTAATGGCACTGGGGACAGATAGCATGGGGGAACTGATGGCACTGTGAACATGTAGTATGGGGAACTGATGGCACTGTGAACATGTAATGGGGGGAACTGATGGCACTGGGGACAGATGGCATGGGGAGGCTGAAGGCACTGGGGGCGGATGGTATACTGCAGAGCTACCCCCTTCCTGCTCCTCTCCCATTGGCCAAAGCATTTTCTACCCCTCACCTATTTGCTGAAGAATTCCCCCCTCCCCTGTTGGCCAAAATAATTTTCTACCCCTTCCCCATTGGCCCAACTTTTCCCCCTTTCCACCACTTCCCCATTGGCCAAAGCATTTTCCAGTTCCCATTGACATCTGCATTTTCACCTTCCCACTCCTCCCCTACTGACATCAGAATTTACCCCCTTCTCACTGACATAAGAACTGCCCCCCTCGCACCCCTCCCCCATTGACAGCAGCACTGTCCTTCTTCCCACTTCTCCACCACTGACAGCGACATTTTCCCCCTTCCTACCCCTTTCCTGCTGACAGCAGCATTTCCTACATCCCACCTCTCCCCACTAACAGCAGCATTCTTCCCCAAACTACTGTCAGCAGGACATTCCCCATTCCCACCCCTTCAAGACTGACAGGAGCAGAGATAATAGAGGTGGAAGGGAGATTGTCAGGTCCTTCAGTTCTTGTCACCACAGAAACTACACTGATAACGCAGTACTGGTTTTATCCATGCAGTGTCACCTTTACCATGGCGGGCGGCCCCCTGACTGACCAGCCCACTGGGAATCTGTCACATGCAGGAGATTACAAGTCCAGACTTGGTTACTGGCCTAAGTGTCTGTCTGTTGCCCATAGCAAAGTTGGTGCTGCCATTGCCCATATGAAGTATGGTCAGGAATAAAGTAAATGGTCAGAAGTAAATATGCAGAACATGTAATATGCAGACCGTTCAATTCGGTCCAGGAAAAGAGCCCACCATAGTTCTCTCCATTACTGAATCTCAGTGTATGAGACAATAATTGGGATCTACCCAGAGGTGAGGCCGGGAGAGAGGCACTGACTCTCCTGCTGTCATTTACAATAAGGTACCAAATCGGCAGGCAGGAGAGTAGTCAAAAACAGGCTGGGTCAGGGCAGGCAGCAAGCAATCGTAGTCAAAAACAGGCCGAGGTCAGGGCAGGCAGCAAACAATGGTAGTCCAAAAACAGGCCGAGGTCGGGGCAGGCAGCAAACAATCATAGTCCAAAAACAGGCCGAGGTCGGGGCAGGCAGCAAACAATCGTAGTCCAAAAACAGTCCGGGGTCAGGGCAGGCGGCAGTCAAAACACAGTCGATAAGTCAAGCCAAGGTCAAAACCGAAGAGTCAATCCGAAAAGCAGCTGTGCGCTAAGATGGTACTCACGCTTTGCATGTGACTCCTATGTGACTCATGAGGAGAATATCTGAGGTACACCTTTACCCGTGATGTCATCTTCCACTACCGGGAATACCACGGAAAATCTCCTTCTGCCGCAAAAAAATGTAGTGGTGGAGTCCCCTGCAAAGCGTGAGTACCATCTTAGCGCACAGCTGCTTTTCGGATTGACTTTTCGGTTTTGACCTTGGCTTGACTTATCGACTGTGTTTTGACTGCCGCCTGCCCTGACCCCGGACTGTTTTGGACTACGATTGTTTGCTGCCTGCCCCGACCTCGGCCTGTTTTTGGACTATGATTGTTTGCTGCCTGCCCCGACCTCGGCCTGTTTTTGGACTACCATTGTTTGCTGCCTGCCCTGACCTCGGCCTGTTTTTGGACTACGATTGCTTGCTGCCTGCCCTGACCCAGCCTGTTTTTGACTACTCTCCTGCCTGCCGATTTGGTACCTTATTGTAAATGACAGCAGGAGAGTCAGTGCCTCTCTCCCGGCCTCACCTCTGGGTAGATCCCAATTATTGTCTCATACACTGAGATTCAGTAATGGAGAGAACTATGGTGGGCTCTTTTCCTGGACCGAATTGAACGGTCTGCATATTACATGTTCTGCATATTTACTTCTGACCATTTACTTTATTCCTGACCATACTTCATATGGGCAATGGCAGCACCAACTTTGCTATGGGCAACAGACAGACACTTAGGCCAGTAACCAAGTCTGGACTTGTAATCTCCTGCATGTGACAGATTCCCAGTGGGCTGGTCAGTCAGGGGCCGCCCGCCATGGTAAAGGTGACACTGCATGGATAAAACCAGTACTGCGTTATCAGTGTAGTTTCTGTGGTGACAAGAACTGAAGGACCTGACAATCTCCCTTCCACCTCTATTATCTCTGCTCCTGTCAGTCTTGAAGGGGTGGGAATGGGGAATGTCCTGCTGACAGTAGTTTGGGGAAGAATGCTGCTGTTAGTGGGGAGAGGTGGGATGTAGGAAATGCTGCTGTCAGCAGGAAAGGGGTAGGAAGGGGGAAAATGTCGCTGTCAGTGGTGGAGAAGTGGGAAGAAGGACAGTGCTGCTGTCAATGGGGGAGGGTGCGAGGGGGCAGTTCTTATGTCAGTGAGAAGGGGGTAAATTCTGATGTCAGTAGGGAGGAGTGGGAAGGTGAAAATGCAGATGTCAATGGGAACTGGAAAATGCTTTGGCCAATGGGGAAGTGGTGGAAAGGGGGAAAAGTTGGACCAATGGGGAAGGGGTAGAAAATTATTTTGGCCAACAGGGGAGGGGGGAATTCTTCAGCAAATAGGTGAGGGGTAGAAAATGCTTTGGCCAATGGGAGAGGAGCAGGAAGGGGGTAGCTCTGCAGTATACCATCCGCCCCCAGTGCCTTCAGCCTCCCCATGCCATCTGTCCCCAGTGCCATCAGTTCCCCCCATTACATGTTCACAGTGCCATCAGTTCCCCCTATTACATGTTCACAGTGCCATCAGTTCCCCCCATGCTATCTGTCCCCAGTGCCATTAGTTGCCACCAGTACCATCCGTTCCCAGTGTCATCAATTCCCTCCATGCCATTAGTTCCCCCAGTAAGGGAGGGGGGAAATGCTTTGGCAAATAGAGGAGGGTCTGGAGGGAATACAATGTTGCTGCACTGTGGTGTTTGGCACTTCTGGGGAGATATTCTGTGTCGCACTGTGGTGTTTGTCCGGCACTATTGGGCAAGGATGTTGTGTTGCACCGTGGTATCAGTGTGCCAGGGCTGCATTTGAAGCCCACTCAGGCCCGAGATGTAATGTGTGTACAGTGCCAGCATCAGTACATCCACATGGCCCTCTCATCCGGAACCAGCTGTTGAGCCAGCACTGCCCACCTCTTCCCCGGTCACAATAGTGAGACAGCTCTTCAGAAATGGCCAGAACGAGAACCTGATGGCCGGCCTCAGCAGAGACTTCATCTGTACCGTGTTACTACACCCACAGGACCTGGTCAAGATCCTCTTTACAGGTATAACCACAGTGCTTATATAATCCATTACTGCCTCTATGTACATATATGGTGAGCATGCTGGGGGTTGTAGTACCCCCTAACAATTTAATGATACCATATGTAGCTTTCATATATGCTTTGTAGTGACGTTTTCTAAAATCTCTGCTCCTGTCAGTAAATGAAGGCAGAGACTTAGGGGCTTACCCCAAATCTGTGAGGTGGGGCTTTACTTCTGTAAGTGAACATTACATGAGAAGACTGATATCTTTATATTCTCATCTGATTGGAGAAAGGCAGGGGCTTCTATCACTCCCAACTCCCACCCCAGGACAGGACTGGAGATATGGTGTCCTGTTTAATATGGCCGCCATTGCTGTTCTTACAGTAGATTCTACCCATCTTTCCAAGGCTTCTGAAGTCAAACTCATCTAGTTATTCAGCAGTACTAGATGGGGTGGGTTGTATCACTGCATGAAAACCTGGGGTGACAACCTTCCTGGATGCTATAAAAGTGGTCACATTGATTGTCAGCCTGCTTTCCCTCCAATATACTGTAGTCATACATTTTGTAGTGCTATTACTATGGGAATCCTAGTAAAATGATGGAATAGAGCTTAAAGGGCTTTTGTCACCCTTTAACTCATTTTTCACTAGCTGACATTAGCTATTTGCTAATCGTCAGCTGAGTTGAAATATATATTTAGCACTTGTTCGAGCCGTACATCTCGTGAAAGCCACTTTTTATATGCAATGATCTTCGCTACAGCAGTTGCGCCACTTGCTGGTACGCCGCATCTCGATGAGCATGAGCCGCTTCCTCGCTTGATGACAGAGCCAGCCTCCTCGCACTGGCTCTGTCTGAAGATAAATCCAGCGCTTCAGGAGCTGCATCGCTCAGTAGTCGGCACAGGCTTCTGAGTGAAGGATCTGCGCAGCGCTCGTCAGTGCCAGCCTGCGCTGATATGCCACAGCTACACCCGGAAGGGAAGCGGTGTAGCGGTGACGTAATCGGCGCAGGCGCAATGAGGACGGAGCGGCAAAGCTCGGCCCTTCACTAGAGAGCCTGCGCCGACTACTGAGCGGTACGGCGCAGGCGCGGATTTATCTTCAGACAGGGCCAGTGCGAGAGGAGAAAGCGCTGGCCCTGTCTATCAAACGAGGAAGGGGGCGTGCATAACTCATCGAGATGCGGCGGCTACCAGCAAGTAAACGCCAACTTGCTGGTAGCGAAGATCATTTGCATATAATAAAAGTGGCTTTTTCACGTAAATTACAACTTCGGACAAGGTAATAAATATATATTTACTCAGCTGACATTAGCAAATAGCTAATGTCAGCTAGTGAAAATGGGTTAAGGGGTGACAGAAGCCCTTAACAGGGTATTCCCATCATATACATTTATGGTGCGGGATCCAACCTCTGGCATGGACGTGCCATGCCCAACAGTCACTGGATCATGGGAGGTGGTACTCCCCATAACCTGCAATGTCTGCCTTCCATTGCCAGCTGCCTCTCCATTGTAGGCTGTGGGAGCGTAGCCTCTGCGATCCATAACGTGGGCTGCTATACTCACTGGGGCGCAGCACCCCTGCATTGTGTATTACAGACCCAGCACCATACACACAGGGTGAGCGTGCCTCTTACTGCGGTATTTTATGGGTCAAATCACTTGTATTGATGTGAGTAGATGAATGGAAGATGTAAGTCTATCATATGCAACAAATCTGCCATGTGTGAATATACCCCAGGAGAACATGATGCAGGTGTAGTCCTGGTCCAGTTTTCACCTACGGCCACAGGGCAGCAAGGTACACGTGTCAACCATTACACCGCCATATTGCACTCTTCAGAACATAATTGTTGTCTTGGTTTGTTCCTTGTGAGAATCATTTATTGCATCATTTATTTCATGCAGGTGCTTTAAAGGGGTTGTCTCACTTCAGTAAGTGGCATTTATCATGTAGAGGAAGTTACTACAAGCCACCTACTCATCGTATGGTTATTATCCATAGTGCTCTTTGCTGGCTGGTTTTATTTTTCCATCACATTATACACTGCTCGCTTCCATGGTTACAGACCACCCTGCAATCCAGCAGCAGTGGCCATGCTTCCACACTATAGGAATAGGCGTCGCCAGAGAGGCTGGCGTCTTTCCTATAGTGTGCAAGCACGACCACCACTGATGGATTGCAGGGTGGTCTGTAACCATGGAAACGAGCAGTGTATAATGTGATGGAAAAATGAATCCAGCCAGCAAAGGAAGCAATATGGATAATAACAATATATTAGTAAGTGTCTTGTATTAACTTCATCCACATGATAAATGCAACTTACTGAAGTGAGACAACCCTTTAACCCTTTTTCCTCGTCTTGTTCTTCAGTACAATGCTGGTGTTGACCCTTAATGATGACAATATAAGGACATGTTCCCTACTCTTACTACAATCTATGGACAGGAAGGAATTCCCGTACAAGGTGATCAGTGTCTCTATAATGTCCTACAACCATCATAGATGTCAGGCTTTTCCATCAGTTACCTTCATGTCTTGTATCTGTAGGGTTGGACCCGGCCTGCTGGGAACGTCAGATGGAGCCTGCAGTTCATGGCCTACAAGAAACAGAAAATGGACTTTACAAGCATTTCTATCAACCCAGTGACACAAAACCGGTAATAACCTGCAGCTCTTTATTCAGATAGACCTCAAGATCTATGTGTTAGGCCTGATGTATATAGAAGAGACATGATGGTAAGGGTCGGCCTACACGGCCAGAACCAGCAGCGAGGAATGGGTTTATATTTCTGTGTCTTCTGTCTTATAGGAAAGAAGAGTTCCATGGAGTCTACAAGAGAATTGTCTTCAGCGCTATCCCAGGGACCTCCGCCTGCAGCATCACCTTAGAAGCTTCAATTCTACTTTCATATTCCTGGAAGTGACTACAGTGCAGACATTCTGTAATAAAAGGAATAGAAAACCCCAGACAAGCCTTTCTGATAATCATTTATTATATGGACCTTGACTGAGACAATGGGGGCATATCACTAGGAAATAGCCGAGCCAGCACTATTTTCTCGCGTCCTAATAGAAGTAAATGGAGGGCAGCTGCACTTGAGCAGTATGCCCTCCACAATTTTCGAGGATTCCATTCTTAGTGTAGTTGCAGGTCCCAGCGGTGGGACCCGCACCTATTAGACAATGGGGCATATCCTAGCAATATGCCCCCATTGTCTGAGAAGGGAAAACTTCTTTAAAGGGGTTCTCTGAGCTTTTCTGACAATCCAGCAGCTTTCTGACCTGTGTAGACAAGATGGGTTGGTCAGTACTTACCTCTCTGTTACACTGCTGACACCACCATCCTTACTATGCTCATGTGAACACCTGGAGTTTTTAAGCAGATGTTTTCCTGATTCTTCCTGTTCAATTGTAAATGGGGCACATTGCGGCACTGATTTATATGGGCACTACTGTATGTGTGACACTGATTTATGGGGGCTCTGTGTGTGGCACTGTTATATTCAGGGGGCTCAGTGTGGTCAGTATGTAATGAGTTTGGATCTGGTGCTGGATCTGTGCGTCCTAAGTCTTTCTGTTCAGCTGTATACTGTAAATGGGGGCACATTGCGGCACTGATTTATATGGACACTACTGTATGTGTGACACTGATTTATGGGGGGCACTGTGTGTGGCACTGTTATATTCAGGGGGCTCAGTGTGGTCAGTATGTAATGAGTTTGGATCTGGTGCTGGATCTGTGCGTTCCTAAGTCTTTCTGTTCAGCTGTATACTGTAAATGGGGCACATTGCGGCACTGATTTATATGGACACTACTGTATGTGTGACACTGATTTATGGGGGCACTGTGTGTGGCACTGTTATATTCAGGGGGCTCAGTGTGGTCAGTATGTAATGAGTTTGGATCTGGTGCTGGATCTGTGCGTTCCTAAGTCTTTCTGTTCAGCTGTATACTGTAAATGGGGCACATTGCGGCACTGATTTATATGGACACTACTGTATGTGTGACACTGATTTATGGGGGGGCACTGTGTGTGGCACTGTTATATTCAGGAGGGCTCAGTGTGGTCAGTATGTAATGAGTTTGGATCTGGTGATGGATCTGTGTGTTCCTAAGTCTTCCTGTTCAGCTGTATACTGTAAATGGAGGCACATTGCGGCACTGATTTATATGGGCACTACTGTATGTGTGACACTGATTTATGGGGGGCACTGTGTGTGGCACTGTTATATTCAGGGGGGCTCAGTGTGGTCAGTATGTAATGAGTTTGGATCTGGTGATGGATCTGTGTGTTCCTAAGTCTTCCTGTTCAGCTGTATACTGTAAATGGAGGCACACTATGTGGCACTGATTTATATGGACACTATACGTGGCACTGATTTACGGGGGCACTGTGTGTGAGTTATATTCAGGGAGACCCAGTATGGTCACTATGTGATGAGCTTGGTTCTGGTGTTGTATTGGTACAAAGAACACTAATCCTTTGTATTTTGGAGGTAAAAAGGCACTCCGCACATAAAGTAGGGAACCTGCTCTAAAAATGTTGAATTTCTCCCTCCTGTATCCATAGAATTCTCCTCACAGACGATATCATCACTTCAACTAGACGTAAAAACAGTATAAACAATTTGAACACCTCAGATGCCGTGTTCAACGCTAATCGAGCCATCTGACAGTAACATTGAGGCCTTTCATGGGTTAAAAAATACTCACCTCATCTATTTGCTCAAGGAGAGGCCATTGCAGCCATCTTGATTGAAGAAACCGCGCAAAATCTCACACGCGGTGACGTGAAGACATCAAGCCGGCCAGGCGCAGTGACGTCATCATTGATGACATTACCGTGCGCCCAGCTAGCGCACTGACACGATTTCTCACGTCACTAATCAAGACCGCCACAACGGCCTCTCCCAGAGCAAATGGATGAGAAATCCTGAAATTCAGATCGAAGCCCACTGTAGTTAACTTTGATTCGCCCAACACCAATTGGAGATTAACCCTATCCCACTGAAGCCATTTTTCGATATGTCCTTTCCTCATTTGAAGACACATAACTTTTATGTTTTTCTGTCGACAGTCATATGAGGGTTTGTATTTTTGTGCTTTTTTGCATGGTGAGTTATACTTTTAAATGACAGCATTTAATGTTCCATATAATTTGTGGGATGAAAGGGGAAAAATGTATGCTCACAATGCAGTAAGAATGACGACCTTATTCTTCAGCTCAGCACAATTACGGCATACCAAATTTTCCTACATTTTGTTACATCTTATTACTTTTATAAAAATATAAACCTTTCAAAAAATTGCTTTGTGACGCAATAAACGTGAGCGAGCTGTAGTTTTGGTACATAGAACTTTTTGATCATTCTATTGTATTTTTTTGGGTGAGATGAGGTGACCAAAAATGACAGTTATGAAACTGGGATATTTTGTACGGTGTTCACCACACAAGATAAATAATGTGATATTTAATATTTGAGACATTTTCGGATGGCAATCCTACTTATGTTTGTTTTTTATTATTTTTTTATATCAGAAGTTGGAATTTAAAAAAATGTAATAGATGTATTTTTTAATTCTTTGATTCCAGGAGGATTTTTAATTTTCGCATTTTCATGTTACTTCCCTGTCTTCCCGGAGCCATAACTTTTTTTTCCGTTTACGTAGCCGTATGAGGGCAGGTTGTTGGCAGAACAAGTGGTACTGTCTAATGGCACCATTTAATGTTGCATACAATGTAGTTCAATGGAGTGGAATTGGGAAAAAAATCCAATTCTGCCACAGTTTTATGGGTTTTGTCTCAATGGCATTTGCTTTGCGGTAAAACTAACCTGTGCCCTTCATTCTCTGGGTCAGTATGATTACCAGGACAGCACATTTGTGTAGTTAGTTTGTGTATTTCTTCTAAGAAATAAATCA
This sequence comes from Bufotes viridis, assembly GCA_033119425.1. Lineage (NCBI taxonomy): Eukaryota > Metazoa > Chordata > Amphibia > Anura > Bufonidae > Bufotes > Bufotes viridis. The sequence continues at coordinate 443,869,587 of CM065590.1, read as the reverse complement.
TAACCCTTTATTGCCATATTCTGACATTCATAACTTTTTTAGAGTTACATCTACAGAGCTGTGTGGCCTGTTTTTTGCAGGACAATCTGTAGTTTTTATTTTAATTTTACTTCTGGGGAAAGGGGGTGATTTAAATGTTTAGAACATGCAATGTTCTGATCTCATTCAGCTTACATTGTAGTACAATAGAAATATGGTCTAAGCTCAATTTGCGGTTATCCTATGAGGTCACCTGCAGGCAATCTCATTTGCAGGATGCTGATGGGAGACAGAGGGAGTCCGCTCTCCCTGTAATACAGCTTACACAGCATGTAAGGAGTTAAACGGCCCTGGTTAGCGCTGCTGCCGGTCCGGGCCATTAGAGCAGGAGCATGATTCTCGTGGGAGAGCCAACCCCTGCTGCATGAGAGATCTGTGCAGTGCTTAGACTGGGTCACTGTAAAAAGGTGGTGGCCTAGCCTAGTGACCACTGTCAAAAGCATATTGGTGGTCACTAAGGGGTTAACTGGCCATTGCTGTTGAGTTGATAGGTTCTGATGTATGCCAGTGACATGTTTATAGTTGGGGCATTTATGTCTTCATTTGCACATACTGGGCCTGTCAGTGGCGTGCCTACCAGGGAAGCAGCTGCTTCGGGCCCGGGCTGACAAGGGGCCCGGAGCAGTATTAACCACTTGAAGACCACAGGTTTATACCCCCCTAGTGACCAGGCCCTTTTTTACAAATCCGCACTACACTACTTTCACCGTTTATTGCTCGGTCATACAACTTACCACCCAAATGAATTTTACCTCCTTTTCTTCTCACTAATAGAGCTTTCATTTGGTGCTATTTAATTCTTGCTGACATTTTAACTTTTTTTGATATTTTACTTTTTTTGGCAAAATTTTTTCAAAAAAATGACATTTTTCACTTTCTGTTGGAAAATTTGCCAAATAAAACTACATTTCTCTATACATTTTTCACTAAATGTATTGTTCTACATGTCTTTGATAAAAAAATTCTATAAGTGTATATTTATTGGTTTGGGTAAAAGTTATAGCGTTTACAAACTATGGTGCAAAAAGTGAATTTCCGCAATTTGACTTTCTGAGCGCCTGTCCTGTTTCCTGACGTGCTACAATGCCCAGACAGTAGAAACACCCCATAAATGACCTCATTTCGGAAAGTAGACACCCTAAGGTATTTACTGAGGGGCATAGTGAGTTCATGGAAGTTTTTATTTTTGTCACAAGTTAGCGGAAATTGTTTATTTTTATTTTTCAAAAATTTCATTTTTCGCTAACTTGTGACAAAAATAAAAACTTCCATGAACTCACTATGCCCATCAGTGAATCACCTTAGGGTGTCTACTCTCCGAATGGGGTCACTTGTGAGGTATTTTTACTGCCCTGGCATTTCAGGGGCCCCAAACGTCAGAAGCAGTTTTGGAATCAAATGCGTAAAAATGTCCTGTGAAATCCTGAAGGTACTCATTGGATTTAGGGCCCCTTTGCGCATCTTGGATGCAAAAAGTGGCACACATGTAGTATCGCCGTACTCAGGAGAAGTAGGGCAATGTGTTTTGGGGTGTATTTTTACATATACCCATGCTGGAGTGTGAAAAATATCTCTGTAAATGACAA
>CM065590.1:443131200-443158024 GCA_033119425.1 Bufotes viridis | reverse complement strand
AAAGGCGTATGCCTCCTAAAAAAGTACCAATCAAACCGCCATCTCAACCCGCAAAAAATGAGCCCCTACCTAAAACAATTGCCTAAATACCTAAATCACTTCTACGTTGCGTGAAAATCGCAGCATGCTCTATTTGGTGCGTTTTTCACGCAACACAGGCCCCATAGAAGTGAATGAGGCTTCGGGAAAATCGCAAGCATCTGCAAGCAAGTGCGGATGTGGTGCGATTTTTTTTTTTTTTTCCCGCATGGTTGCTAGGAGACGATCGGGATGGTTACCCGATCTTTATTATTTTCCCTTATAACATAGTTATAAAGGAAAATAAATGGCATTCTCAATAGAGAATGCAAAGTAAAAAGGGCAATAGATGGTTAAAAATAATAAAAATAACTAACTCACCCCCTCCGTTTGATCACGTAGCTGCCGGTTACCGGGCTCCTGTTCTGTCTTCAGCTGGGCAGGGGGTGAAGGACCTTCAGTGATGTCACTGGGTGACATGGTCCAATCACCAACTTCCATCAGTGATGAAGTCCGCCTTCGGGTATGGGTACCAAACATGTGGATTTTTCACACACATGTGCAAAACACGTTACAAAAGTTTTCACACGCGCAGAAAAATCGCGCATTTTCCCGCAACGCTCCGCCTCTTATCCAGGCGTCAAACGTGACGCCCGTGTGAAAGAGGCCTTAGTGCTAAATGTAAAAAAAAATAAATGAAAAAGTACACATATTAGGTATTACCACGTCCGTAAGAATCTGCTCTATAAATAATCACATGACCTAACCCCTCAAATGAACACTGTAAAAAAAAAAAAAAAAAAAAACTTTGTCAAAAAGCAATTTTTTTGTCACCTTACCTCACAAAAAGTGTAATAGCAAGCGACCAAAATGTCATATGCACCCCAAGATAGTGCCAATCAAAGCGACATCTCATCCCACAAAAAATGAGCCCCTACATAGGACAATCGCCCCCAAAAAAAAATATGGCTCTCAGACTATGGAGACACTAAAACATTTATTTTTTTGTTTTAAAAAATGATATTCATGTGTAAAACTTAAATAAATACAAAGTATACATATTATGTATCGCCGCGTTCGTCACAACCTGCTGTATAAAAATAACACATACGGTAACCTAACCCCTCAGGTGAACACAGCCCAAATAATAAAATAAATATGGTGTCAAAAGCCATTTTTGTCACCTTACCTCACAAAAAGTGTAATGGCAAGCAACCAAAATGTCATATGCACCCCAAGATAGTGTCAATCAAAGCGACATCTCATCCCACAAAAAATGAGCCCCTACATAAGACAGTCGCCCAAAAAAATAATAATATGGCTTTCAGCATGTGAAGACACTAAAAATTTTTTTCCCCAAATGCTTTATTATGTAAAACTGAAACAAAAACCCCCAAAAAGTTGTCATATTTGGTATTGTTGCGTCCGTAACAACCTGCTCTATAGAAATAGCACACAATCGAACCTGTTAGTTCAACGATGTAAATAAGAAAAAATAAAAATGGTTTTTGCAAATTTTCCATTTTAATCAATTTTTTTTATTAACAAAGCAAGGGTTAACAGCCTAACAAAAGTCAATATTTATTGCCCCGATTCTCTAGTTTGCACAAACACCCCATATGTGGTGGTAAACTGCTGTATGGCCAAACGGCAGGGCGTAGAAGGAAGGGAACGCCATATGGTTTTTTGAAGGCAGATTTTGCTGGACTGTTTTTTTTACACTATGTCCCATTTGAAGCCCCCCTGATGCACCCCTACAGTGGAAACTCCCAAAAAATGACCCCATTTTGGAAACTACAGGATAAGGTGTCAGTTTTGTTGGTACTATTTTAGGGTAAATATGATTTTTGGTTGCTCTATATTACACTTTTTTTGAGGCAAGGTAACAAGAAATAGAAATTCTTAAATTTCATCTCCATTTGCCAATAACTCTTGTGGAACACCTAAAGGGTTAACAAAGTTTGTAAAACCGGTTTTGAATACCTTGAGGGGTGTAGTTTCTTAGATGGAGTCACTTTTTTGGAGTTTCTACTCTAGGGGTGCATCGGGGGTCTTCAAATGGGACATAGTGTCAAAAATCCAGTCCAGCAAAATCCACCTTCCAAAAACCATATGTCGTTCCTTTCCTTCTGAGCCCTGCCGTTTGGCCATACAGCAGTTTACAACCACATATGGGGTGTTTCTGCAAACTACAGAATCGGGGCAATAAATATTAAGTTTTGTTTGGCTGTTAACCCTTGCTTTGTTACTGAAAAAAATAGATAAAAAAGAAAATGTTTCACCTCCCTTACTAATGTACAGTGATTGCCCATATAGTCTTCTTTAGTAGCCTCACATTATACACTGCTTGCATCCAGGGGTTATGGCCGCCCTGCAGTCCCTCAATGATGGCTGTGCTTGCACGCTATAGGAAAAGGCGCATGACTCTCTGGTGGCCACAGCATAGTCCAGTGTTCTGACAGATTGCTATACGTTGACAAAACGCTATACCCAAAGTCACGTGGACGCGCTGTGCACATGCACATCCACAAGATTAGCAAAAAATCATTGCTGCGCCGCGGGAGAAGGACTTTATGCGCATCCACGAGTGTAGAATATTGAGGTCACCACATAGAAAAGATACACTCAGCTCTTCGGTAACGATGAACCGCTCCTAATTATTTGTGCGCACTCATGGGTAGGTAGATCTAATAGAACATTTTGCACTGGAAAATCTACCTACCCCGAAGTGTGCACGCGCATGAAGACTTCTCCCGTGGCGCTGTAATGATTTTTTTGCTAATCCAGTGGATGTGCACATGTACAGCGCGTCCACGTGACTTTGTGTATAGTGTCTTGTCAAGGTATAGCAATCTGTCAGAACACCTGTGTTTTGCTACTTTTCTATACCCGGCAAAAAGTCTATACCGGAAGCGACGCGGCCGTGCATCAATCAGCTGGTGCAGGGTGTGTGCAGCGCGGCACAAGCGCACTTCCACTGTCTTCTAAAGAATAATTCCTGTGCCTCTATATAAGTACTTTGCGCACCGCGCATGTTCCACTGTCTTCTAAAGAATCATTCCTGCGCCTCCATAGAAGTACTTCGCGCACCGCGCGTGCTCACTTAGGGGTGTAGAGATTTTGAAAGTGTTGCATCAGATCCTACTCTTGAGTGCACAGACGCCCACAAATCATCAGTTACACTTCACCCTGTCGGCAGAGCTGTTGCAGTTCATCCTTACGGCAGAGCTGAGTGCTGGATATTTTGGGGTCACCACATAGCGGTGGTGAGTGTGGGACATAGCGGAGCAGAGCGGAGTGCGTGGTCAATACATAGCGGCGCAGAGTGCAGGGTCACCACATAGCAGAGCGACGTTCGGGATATAGCTGAGTGCGGGGTCATCACATAGCAGAGTAAATTTCAGGATATAGCTGAGTGCGGGGTCATTTGTGCCACGATATGGATTTTGTGCATATCGCCTATATCGCCGGACCGCAATATGACCTTGAGCGGCAGTTCCGATCGGAGTCCCAGCAGTGTAATGCTGGGGCTCCGATCGGTTACCATGGCAGCCAGGACGCTACTGAAGTCCTGGCTGCCATGGTATGTAAGTGAGCAGCATTATACTTACGTGCGCGGTGGCCGCCGGGCGCTCCTCCTTCTCATAGATCTGTGCGGCTCATTGCTAATGCTATAAGCATTAGCAATGCGCCGCACAGACAGAAGAAGGAGCCGGTGGCCGCCGGGCGTTCCTTCTACTCATAGATCTGTGCGGCGCATCTATAAGCATTAGCAATGCGCCGCACAGACAGAAGAAGGAGTGGCCACCGCGCACGTGAGTATAATGCTGCTCACTTACATACCATGGCAGCCAGGACTTCAGTAGCGTCCTGGCTGCCATGGTAACGATCGGAGCCCCAGCATTACACTGCTGGGACTCCGATCGGAACTGCTGCTGCCACCAATGATGGGGGGAGGGGCCACTACCACCATTGATTAATACTGGGGAGGGAGGGGGCGCACTGCCCACTGCCACCAATGATGGGGGAGGGAGACCCTGTGGCCACTGCCACCAATGATCAGATCAGGCTGATCAGAGGCTGGGTGGGCTGATAAGAGGGAGAGGCTGGGCACATAAGAGGCTGGGGGGCTGATCAGAGGCTGGGGGCTGATCAGAGGCTGGGGGCTGATCAGAGGCTGGGAGCTGATCAGAGGCTGGGGAGCTGATCAGAGGCTGGGGGGCTGATCAGAGGCTGGGGGGCTGATCAGAGGCTGGGGGGCTGATCAGAGGCTGGGGGGCTGATCAGAGGCTGGAGGGCACATGAGAGGCTGGAGGGCACATGAGAGGCTGGGAGGGGGTGATCAGAGGCTGGCTGCCATGGTCAGCTCCCTGCTGCTGTGTGTACTATATACAGGGTAGCAGGGAGAGTGTAACGTCCTATTCACCCTAATAGATGTCTATTAGGGTGAATATGACAAGGGTTCTAGCCTTTAAGGAGGCTAATGGTTATTAAAAATAAAAAAAAAGTTTAAACACTCCCCAAAAAAAAATATAGAAAATAATATATTGCGATATATATCGCATATCGCACATGCTTAAAATTATATCGCAATATAGATTTTAGGCCATATCGCCCACCCCTAGGGTCATCACATAGAGTGAATTTCGGGATATAGCTGAGTGCGGGGTCATCACATAGAGTGAATTTCGGGATATAGCTGAGTGCGGGGTCATCACATAGCAGAGTGAATTTCGGGATATAGCTGAGTGCGGGGTCATCACATAGCAGAGTGAATTTCGGGATATAGCTGAGTGCGGCGTCATCACATAGAGTGAATTTCGGGATATAGCTGAGTGCGGGGTCTTCATATAGCAGAGTGGAGTGCGGTATATTTTTGGGATATGACATAGCAGAGCTGAGTCTGGGATATTTTGGGGATACCACATAGCACAGCTGTATGCGGTATATTTTGGAGTCACCACATAGCGGAGCTATTAAGTACTTGAAATGGAGTAGACTTTGAATTATATTGGGGGGCTTTGCAGCACTGGGGAGTATTGCATCAGTGTTTTGGGGGTCTGTGCAGTACTTTGGGCATAGACTTTGCATTATATTGGTGGGCACAGATTAATAAACTATTACTAATATTTTATCAATCTGAGCAGATGGCTAATGAAGGCGGTGAAACATTGTAATAGTTTATGTAAAAATTGTATTCTATATTTATAGGTATGGAGAAGAAGAAGTATGACGAAATTTTCCAATTCCTCTCAGCAGGAGATTACCCATCTGGGTATAATAACTCACAGAAACAATGGTTTAGAAAGTCCACTGCCAAATATACAATAAACGGTGAGTATCATCGATATAAGCAATGTTAGTTAATTTAGAAGAATGTTGCTCCTGAATACAGTTAAGTGGACACCTGGATGTTGGGGTTTGGCCAAACTTCACAAAAAGTTCGAGTTTGGGTCCTGATTTTGACCTCGAACATGAACCCCATTAAAGTCTAGTGGGAACTGGAAGTTTTGTTCACTAAAATGGTTCTAAAAATGTCCTGGTTAGGGCTAGAGGGCTGGGTGGATGAGGAGGCCGAGACAAGAGGAAGCAGGAGGAGCCAGAGACCTTTATTTGTTTTTCAGGTGTCTCCTCCACTGCGGGTCGTGCATTGCACTTAGGTGCCTGGTCATGCAGGTTGTGCCCAGGTTGAGAACATTTATGCCTCGCTTCAGGCTCTAATGGCACGGCGTGCAAACCACTCAAGTCTTGTGGTCAGCACATTGTCTGAAGAACTGCCACACCAGGGAACTACTTTCAGCAGGCTTTAATGTGCTCGGTCCCTGGGTGCAGTGGGCAGTAGCAGGCGTACTGTGCGACCACCGCCTCTCCCTCCAAACTGCACAGGTCACTTGCATGACCTTGATTCCATGTGGGGTTGAGGACCTCATCATTCGCCACATCATCTTCCACCCAGTCTTCACCCCTGCCCTCCTTGTCGTTCTGCTCTCTGCAGAAAGCCGAAGCAGTTGGCACCTGTGTTTCGTCATCATCAGAGAGGTGCTGCCATGGTCCTCCCATGTCCTCATTCTGAAACGTCAGTGCACTCAATCTCTTCCACTTCTTAGGCAGGGCTAGGGGGATGGGCCTGGGAAACCCTGCCAGCAGAGACTGCTGCATGGTTCGGGGCTTGGCTGATTTGCAAGGGGGTGCAGGTGCCAACTCTGCCTTTTCCTTTACAGTTCGGGTTAGCTTTACCCCACTGGTGGGCAAACTTAGTAAAATGAGCCAAATATCAACAAAACAGCAATTTTTATTTTTTTTGAGAGCCAAATTTTTTAAACTTCAAATATATAGGAAGGTACATTGTTATTTACTTAAGAAGGGTATTCCTAACCATCTGAACATACCTTTCTCAATCCTCGACACTACATCTTTCACTCCACAACGTTTCACCCTGTAAGACGCACTTAGGCTTTAGAGGAGGACAATATGGAAAAAAAAATATTTTTTCATTACACCTGGGTCAGACCACTAATCAGAACCCTAATGTTAATAAGACCTCCCTCAGATCAGATGTCAGCTCTAACCCCAAAGTAAATGACCCCCTCAATCAGACCTCACATAAGAGCCCCATGCCTCTCATCATCCCTAATTATTATCATCCATCATGCCTCTCATCATCCCCATTATTATCCATGATGCCTCTCATCATCCATGATGTCTCTCATATCCCCCATAATGATTCTCATCACCCCATTGCCTCAGATCAGCCCCAGTTTCATAAAATAAAAAAGCACTTACCTCTCCTGCTCCTGGACGCCGCTGCTCCTCACCACCCGCGCTCTGTGTTCCTCCTGCTGTCGGCTGTGCTGTGAACTGGCGTGCACAGTGTGACGTCACAGAGCGCCTCACGCTATGCGCAGCCCTGCACAGCTGACGACCAGGAAGCGGTGAGTACAGAGCCTTCACCGCTTCCTGGTCTTCACCCTCCTGCCGATTTTTGCTACAGGCGACGAAAATGCTATCGCACTGTGCGTGCGGGGCTAAAGAGCCGCAGTTTGCTGACCACTGCTCTACCCTAGTCTTGAATTATTCCTTTTATTACAGAAGGAAAGCTGTTTGTCAGAAGTAAAATGGTTGTAAAATGCAAAGAAGAGGCAAGAATAATATATGATGAATTGCATTCTACACCGATGGGAGGACATTCAGGGATTAAAAGGACAACGAGGGCAATATCCTCCAGATTTATTTGGCCTGGAATGACCAAAGATATTGAGAACTGGGTACATAGTAATTTTTTTTTTTATGTGTTTTTCAATTTATATGAACACAGTACATTGGTTAACAACTGATACTTCTTCCAGATCATGGAATGCGCACAGTGTCAGACGGTTGGAAAGCCTCGATTAGTTCCCCAGCCGTTAAAGTGCATTAAGGTAAATTTCTAATATATAATTACATATGCCAAATTATTACATTGGTTTATTGCAGAGAAATATATATTTTTATTTTCCTCCCATTAGGTGTCTGCTGTCTGGGAGCTGGTGGGAATTGACCTAACGGGCCCTTTGCCAAAGACAGAAGATGGCTTCCAATATATTTTAACGGCCACAGATTACTTCTCCAAGTGGGTAGAAGCTTTTCCTCTGAAGACCAAAACTGCTGCAGAGGTTGGACGTAATCTTTGTTCATTAATATACCGACATGGTTGCCCAAAAAGAATACTTTCTGACCAGGGCAGCGAATTCGTAAATCAAGTATGTTAACTTTCCATTTACCATACATGTACAACTGATGTAATAACCTTATTTTTCATTTAAATGCGAATTTTATATATCTGTATTATTATATATATTTTTTTTTTTAAGCTGAATGACCAAATGTGCAGTGTTCTAGGCATAGAACAAAGTGTGACAGCTGCCTATCATCCGCAAACAAACGGTCTGGATGAGAAAACGAATCACAATATTAAGAGGTAATTTTAATTCTTTTTAGTTTTCAGTCTGGGTTTTATTTGAACTTTGCTTCACAGGTTTGACTTGAACTCAATTTTTCTTAGATTTCACTTTTTTCTATTAGTGGTTAGAGTTGTAAATTTAACATTACGTTGTACATTATTGAAAAGGTGTTTGTTTCTTTATTCATTCTAGAGCCCTATCTAAATTAGTTAACGATAAACAGAATAACTGGGACATATACTTGGAAGCCACATTATTTTCGCTCCGTTCAAAGGTCCACACGACCACGAAATATTCTCCATTTGTTCTAATGTATGGGAGGGAGGCAGTTTCCCCTGTAGAAGTCCCTGTGGATCTGCCAGTGAGTATCAGCTTTTTACTTATTTCTGTCTGTCTGTCACGGCCACACAGAAATATTTGCCTGTGTTACATGGCCTAATTGTTTTGTATATACGCATTATGAAGCCAATATGTATTTATACTGAAAATCATCATAGATCCAATCGAATCCTTAAGGACAGGGCTCATTTTCACCTTAAGGACCAGGACCTTTTATAATTTTTATTTATTTGTTTGAAACTTTAATTGTTTGGAGTAAAAAGTTTATTATTTAATACATTTTTCACCTTTTTTTTTGTCCCACTTTGGGACTTCAACTTTTGGGGGTGTGATCCTCTTTACAATGCATTCCAATACTTCTGTATTGAAATGCATTGGCTGTATGAGTAATACAGTGTGTAATACTCATACAGCTTCCTGCCTGTGAGATCCAGGAAGGCAGCCCCGATGCTTAAGGAAGGCATTGTGCTGCCTTCCCTGCTATCGGGTCCCCAAACCAGAGGTCTGAATTGATCACCAATATGGGAGGGTCACAGTCCTCCCCACCCCGTATTGTCCCAGGGTGATTTCAGCAGGCTCCCAGTTCCAATCACCGCCCGCCGTGTGGCGGTGATCAGAACTACACATGACGTATCGGTATGTCATCTGTCGCCACGAAGTTAAGTCCGAAAATGTGAAAAGTGAAAATACGCATTCCATGGCATTTTAAAATAATATACCATTATGTAAATCTAAATGTGGTGTTTTAATTTTTTTTGTTAGGTGCAATGTTAGATACCCTAAAGTGAAGACAGGGGTGTACCAGACAGCTACGACAGGAGCTTCGGAGTTCAACTACATGACACTGGACAACTTCAAACTTTGCATGAGGACAACCTGCATCTTTAAAAACCCTATAGACATTGAGTTACTGATTTCCGTTGGGAAGCCAAAATGTGTGCGCAGGACGGACCTGATGTTGACAGGGGCTGTCATAGCAAATAAATTTACTTTATTACTTCTAAGTTAATATGCAGTTTAGACTTTTATTTGTATAGTGAAAAAGATATTAAAGTCAACATTAGGAAACTGGCCAAGAAAAGCCAGAGTGTGGTATCCAGCATGGAGAAAGTTCACCTGTGAAGAAAGGCTGTATGTGGTGTTCCCCAATATCCTGCACTCAGCTCTGCTATGTGATGTCCCCGAAATATCCCGCACTGAGGTCTGCTATGTGGTGACCCCAAAATATCCCGCACTCAGCTCTACTATGTGGTGTCCACAAAATATCCCCCACTCAGCTCTGCTATGTGGTGTCCGCGAAATATCCCGCACTGTGGTCTGCTATGTGGTGACCCCAAAATATCCCGCACTCAGCTCAACTATGTGGTGTCCACAAAATATCCCGCACTCAGCTCTGCTATATGGTGTCCCCCAATATCCCGCACTCAGCTCTGCTATGTGGTGTTCCCCAATATCCTGCACTCAGCTCTGCTATGTGGTGTCCCCTAAATATCCCACACTGTGGTCTGCTATGTGGTGACCCCAAAATATCCCGCACTCAGCACTACTATGTGGTGTCCACAAAATATCCAGCACTTAGCTCTGCTATGTGGTGTCCCCCAATATCCCGCACTGAGGTCTGCTATGTGGTGTTCCCCAATATCCTGCTCTCAGCTCTGCTATGTGGTGTCCCCTAAATATCCCGCATTTAGGTCTGCTATGTGGTGACCCCAAAATATCCCACACTCAGCTCTACTATGTGGAGTCCCCAAAATATCCCACACTCAGCTCTATGTGGTGTCCCCAAAATATCCTGCACTTAGCTCTGCGGTGTCCCCCAATATCCTGCACTAAGCCTCTACTATGTGGTGTCCCCAAAACATCCTTCACTCAGCTGTACCATACTATGCTATGTGGTGTCCCCCAATATCCCGCACTGAGGTCTGCTATGTGGTGTCCCAGAAATATGAAGTACTTCAATGGAGGCTGCAGGAATGATTAGTGGAAATATATCTGTATTGTAATGCATTGTCTGTTAGTGTATTACTGTGAGCAATGCACTGGGACTGGATCTCCTGGGCACCCGTAGAAGGCAGTGCACGGCATTGGGAAGCCTGTGCATGGCATCGGGCTGCCTTGACACCCATCAGGTCCCCCCCTACAGCAGCGGATACAGCAGGTGCCCGGCTATCAGGGACTGCCAGGCCCCTGCAGTGATCGGAAGCGCATAGCTTCGGTGCCTGCCCGATCACCATGAGGTAATAGTACGTCAAAATGCGGCAAGTCACTTGCCGTCATGATGTACTATTACGTCATATGTCGGGAAGGGGTTAAGAACCTCTCCTTCATCTTCATTATTTTGTGTGTATATGGATAAATCATTAATTTCCAATATGGCTCATCTAGTGTGTCAAATCTAGATATTGTATTTACCTCCATGTTCTCTAATATTTTATATGGGACTTGATCTCTCACAAATTTTCGTTTCTTTTTAATAATGATTTCTTCCTCCTTGTTTTTGATGCGGCTCTTCACCGCTTTGAATGGGCCCATTATTTCTGGATAATTTTTAAATGGTTTTAATTGCTCAAATAACGCTACTATCTCTCTATTTTTATCAGACTGGTTTTTCTTTTCTCTATAATGAGTTGCACTATCTTTTTGGAAAAATTGTGGAACATTTGGTCCCATTCTTGTAATGTATCCATATTCCTTACATCACCAGCTAAAACCTTGTATACTTTTAATCCCTTTGGGATAGTGTCATTCTCTAGGTATTTTTCCAGAGAAATGGTGGTATTGAAATAGTTAAGCCTGATACACGGGGACGGGACTATGTAAAACAGATATCTAGGACAGAAAGCAGATGGATCCATGAATTGAATACCCCTGAGGGGTTAAATCAGAAAATAGAATTATTTGCCTTTTAGGATTTAGATACCATAGGAGGCAAATTAATAAAGGAATTTTAGTAATAATTAAAGAGGAGCATGGATGCAATATTCACCATAATTAATATGGAACGGGTGTTCCTGGAGGCAAACTATATAACACCATATAAGATGGAAGGATCAGTATCCCTGACGAAGGAGACCGAGTTCTCTGAAACGCGTTGTTTTTTTTTTTTTTTTCTGGTTCCCAGAGGCTGCCGTACATGTGTGACGTCACATCAACACTTCTAAGGCCTCATTCACACATACATGGATTTTCACGGACCACGGTCAGTTAAAATTCACGTATGTGTGAATGAGCCCTAAGACACGAGCGAACGCCGCCGGCCGGGGCATCGCCACGTGCAGAAGACGCAAGCAAGCAGGATTAAGCATCGGAACTCATTGGCAGGACTAAACTACAGGATCGCTACAAATATAAATACAAACAAGGCAAGTGACTGTAGTAGACTATTTTTGAGCACTTTGGAACATTGTACTAAATTGTATGTATCGAATAAGGCACAGAAGTTTCTTTGTGGGAGTCTTATTTCTATTTATATTGAGGTTGGCGCAGTAGGTATCGGTGGGTTTTGAATATTCATATAAAAACTATCATCCAACTGATATCAGCACCAATACCCCACAAGTGATAGGTGCCTACCAGGAGCGTAGCTAACAGCTCATGGGCCCTAGTGCAAGAGTTCAGCTTGGGCCCCCTTCCATCAGTGCTTTGTGTGTCTTCTTATGTGGCACAAGTGTCTTTGGGGCCCCCTCAGGCTCCTGGGCCCAGTAGCGACTGCTACCTCTGCACCCCCTATAGCTACGCCCATGGTGCCTACTAGTAAGCACGGATAGATTGCTATATATACTATATACCAGTAGTACTTTTAGTTTCATCGCATAAAAAACTCCAAAATGCAAAAAAAACACACTAAAAATCTATGTTTGAAAACACCCTTATTATAGTATTTGCAGATTATGGCCTCATGCACACGACCGTTGTTTGTTTCCGCGTCCGTTCCGCCTGCAAATTTTGCGTCCGCCCAAAAAAAGGATGACTGATCGTTTTTGGGGGGCGGATCCGTTTTTATGGCAGATCCATTGTAATAATTCCTATCCTTGTCCGCAAACGTGAAAAAAATAGGACATGCTCTATTTTTTTGACGGAATGAAAACACGGACCATGGATGCAGAACAAAAACGGTTGACCATCCGCATTTTTTGACGGACCCATTGAAATGAATGGGGAAGCATCCTATCCGTGAAAAAAAACGCAACGGACGCAGAAACAAACAACGGTCATGTGCATGAGGCCTATGTTGCAGTTTTTGACACAGATTTGTCCCAGATCTTACCCTTTGCATTGAAATCTGCACAAAAAATCCGCAGAAACAATTGACATGCTGCAGATTTTGAAATCCGCACTTCAGGTCCATTTCCGTGTGGAAAATTTCTGCAACGTGTAGATGAGGTTTTGAAAACGTCAGGTGCTTAGCTGGCACTGTATTACGCTGGGGATTTTTCACACAAAATTCTGCGTGAAAAACAAAAACATGCATAATAAGCATTTCGTGCATATACCTTAAGGGGGCCTTTAACGTAGAGGATTTTGGTAACAGTTTTCTGCATTTTGGGGATCATTTATTAATAACAGCGTTTTAGGCGCTGGTCTTAATAACCTTTGCATCTGGCTGTGGATCCGCCAAAGTTATGAAGAGGCTCAGGCCTCTCCATAACTTCAGCGTATTCACCACTAGTCTAAATGTAAGACAGCTTCCTTGCTGGCTTACATTTAGACCATTTTCTACGCCTAAACCAGGCGTAGGAAATGATGAATGAGAAAGGTCTGCCTTCCCCGCCCACGCTAGGCCCACTTTTTTAGACCTGGGATCAGCGTGGATATAGGAGTATAATAAATGCCCCCCTTCATGTTTGTTTTGTGATGACAACACAAAGAATTTATTTTCGCTGCACAAATGGATAATCTAACGAAAAAGGAAAGAACTGCTGTGCAGGCAAGAGTGGTGGGTCTGTTCTGGTGGACAGACAGGTGTATGTGAATGGAGCCCTAAGGACTTTGTCTGATTATTGTAAATTATTATTGTTTGATCCCTCTGATTTTATTGTTGAGGCTTATAATTAACTGATTTAGGGTTCATTCATACGTCCTCAAGTATTTTGCGGTCTGCAAATTGCAGATCCGCAAAACACAGACACCGGCCATGTGCATTCCGCATTTTGCGGACCGCACATGGCCGGCACTTTAATAGAAATGCCTTTTCTTGTCCGTGTCTGCGGACAAGAATAGGACATGTACTATTTTTTTTGCGGAACGGAAGTGCGGATGCGGATAGCACACTGTGTGCTGTCCGTATCTTTTGCGGCCCCATTGAAAATTAATGGGTCTGCACCCGTTCCGCAAAATTGCAGAACGGATCCGGACCCATTTTGCGAACGTGTGAATGGACCCTAAGTTTGCAATCACTAATCAATTTTTAAAAAAAAGAAAAAAATAAATTCTATCCATAATCCACAAACGTCTATTTTCTTACTTTTTACCAAAAATTCATAAACCCCTTGTCATGTTCTAGCGAGGGTCACCGACCACTAGAACATCTTGGCCAAACAAACTCAAGGCAAGCAGAGACAAAGACATGACAGTGACCAAAATCAAATTCGTAATTAACCAAGATACAGACAAGGAAGAAATCTAGAAAAGCAGGTAAGGGACCAGTGGCAGGAAATTCCACTGGACCAAGTGCACCGGTTTTTCTTGGGGCCAAACCTAGAAGGCAGAGACTCAGTGAGCCCCGTTCCTCACAGAGCCCCAGATGGTGGGGACGAACTTAGCCGAGGCTCACTGGTTGCACCTCAAGGAGATGGTCCTAGAGCAGTTGGCCAGCAGTCCACACAAACAAGGACTGGAATCCAAACACACATTCTGCAACCAGAACAAACCGCACAGGACACAGTACAGACAGGACAAACAGGAACCAGTACAGAAGCAACTGCCTGGACCCCATACGGAACGACACATGGCGGTCTCAGGCAGAGCTGCCCAAATATGCAGACAAATGCAAGGGGTGCCTCCCCTGAGGGCCCTCTGTGTCGCGCATCCCAGGTGTAGGAATGCCGAGTGGTATAGTGCGGCCTAAAATGTCTCTCTATGTGTGTCACGGTGCTCCTACCTGGATACCGCTGGACCCCAGGCTTTGACTTCGAAGCAATAAATAGGGTGAATAATTGAGGAATAAAAGAATAACTGGAGCCCAGACCTTGAGATGAAGTTCAATGGCAGCTTTACTTTGCATAAACTTTCTCCAAAATTGTTTACAGGCTTTATCTTGGTTCTAGCAGGCTTTAGCATCAAACTGGCAGGCAAACTCCACTCTAGGGTTGTTTCGATACCAAAATTTTGATTTGTTTTCGATACCATAAAAAAGTATTGCGATACTTGATACTACGCAAAAAAAATTAAGAGCCAAAAAAAGCAGCGTGCATTCCGCATTTCATGGAACGTCCGGCCCTTAATCGAACCGTCCTGTCCTATTTTTTGGGGGGACAAGGTGACAAAATAAAATAGCGAATCGCGCAGCTTTTCTTTTTTTAATAGTTTGGTGTATTTTTTTTTTACTTTTTTTTTTTTTTTTTTTTTTACTGTTTATTTAATAACTAATTCCCCACTTAGGGGCTGGAACCTGGGATCTTTTAATCCCTTGTCCTATTCACCCTAATAGAGCTCTATTGGGGTGAATAGGACTTCACACTCTCCCTGCTGCCCTGTGCATAGTGCACACAGCAGCAGGGAGCTGACCATGGCAGCCAGGGCTTCAGTAGCATCTTGGCTGCCATGGTAACCAATCGGAACCCCAGAATTACACAGCTGGGGCTGGCCACTGCACCATCAATGAGGAGGGGAGGGGACCCTGTGTTTTTAATACTTTGGGGGGGGGGGGCACTGTGCCACCAATGAGAACTAACATTTAATATACAAATAATATGTAGTCTTTATCTGGAGCAATCATAATTTCATTCTTCTTGGATTGGACCTTAAGGAATGTCAGATCATTCTGGGGGTCAATATCCTGCACTGAACATCTGGCCCTTGTCACTAACTGATGCATTAGGCCTGCATATTGTACAGTGGTGGCATTATCCATGGTGCTCTTTATGGGAATTCCCTCCGAGTTGACAATAATAATCCCCTGTACGCCATTCTGGCTCTGGATCCTCTTTAAAGTTTCTTCGATGGCTGCCATAGCGCCGGCACTATGGCAGACGTCGAAGAAACTTAATAATGCCACCACCGTACAATATGCATACCTAATGCATCAGTTAGTGACAAGGGCCAGATGTTCAGTGTGGGATATTGACCCCCAGAATGACCTGACATTCCTCAGGGTCCGATCCAAGTTTAATATACAAATACAGCAGGCCCTGAAGGGTTAATTGCCACGAATCGCAGCACCCTGTCACAGGCATGGTGCCGGCAATGTGTTTCTCCCGCCGGCTGTATTTGTATATTAAACGTTGGTTCAAATTGGTGGTGCAGTGTTCCTGCCCCGCTCTTCTCATTGGTGGCAGCAGCACAGGGGGAGGGAGAGACTGCTTCCTTCTTCCCGTGCTGCTGAGGGAACATGGCCGCGCTGAGAGCAGCGTGATCCATGTTCTCTAATACTAGACTGCGCAATAGCGAAGTCTAGTTTCGAAAAAACGCAAATCCTGGTATCTAGCTCGATACCAGACAAAAGTATTGATTGGGTATCGAACGTTTGATACCCGAAACAACCCTACTCCACTGCTATATCTGTTTATCTCTGACTCTGCTGTACTGATAGGCTGGGTGTATAACTCCGCTTCTTCTTTATGCTGCACCTGACTTTGTATTCTGACTCTAGGTTATGCCAGGGAACTTTCCTCCTGGCTCCTGAGGCTTCAAGCTTTGGCCTCCATGGCCAGCAGAGCTTAGGGTGCTCTGGCTGGCATGGGCACGTCCAGCAGAGATGTGCTCCTGCACACCTTTCCCCTAGCTGAGGGTAAGCTAGACCGAAGCTAACTGGTCCCCACCCTTTCTGCAGGAAGTAGTTTCATTCTCTCTAAGTACAGCTCTGCAATGTTTGCTGCCACATGCTGGTGAACCAGGCACGTTACATGTTATAAACAGTTACAAACATTAGAAATGCACAGGGTGGAGGACCTGGAATAAATACACAAGATGACATGAGGTTTGGCCAATTAAGTCAGTAGCAAGGTGCAGAAGTTGCAACACCACTCTGGGGTGTTACATTCCCCCTTACTTAAGACCAAGGCATCCTCGGCTTGTGTTTAGGATGTGCTCTAAAGGTTACCCAAGGAAAGTTAGAGTGCTGCAAAAAACTTTTTATTATTACTGTATATGTAGACTGATATAGCAACAGCTACCACTAGGTAGGCATGTATGAGTAGGGTGTCTATTTACATTTTACCCTCTCAGTATAACCAGTGAACCAAAAAATATACTGCACTAAGCTCTCAAATACTCCTAACAGGACCGGGCCGGAGTCGTATATGGAGCGTGGGGGGTGTCCTGTACCGTAATCCCTCCACGATACTATGAGATGCCTACAAGTCTGTGGAGAGAAAAAGGTTAAGGGCATATGCAAATCATACAATATAATGCCCAGGCTTTCTAAACTAACACAAGGCAAAGTGGGACCATTAGTATTCAGCGTCCTCAGAGGCAGTCCATATAAGCTATGAAGCAAGGATGCTAACTATTTGGCTAACTGCATTAAGTTTAGAGTCCATTTGTAGTGCATAACGCCCAGACAATGGGTTAAATACTTGAATGTTGCTGAAATGGTAAAACATTAGTGCAAAAATAGTGCAATTATATAATGCAATCAAATACACATTAGAGTCTTTTCCTTAAATATGTTTTCCCATCTCAGACAATGGGGGTCTATTGCTAGGATATGCCCCCATTGTCAGATAGGTGTGGGTCCCACCGCTTTGACCCGCACCTACAATGAGAACTGAGCGGGGCACTGCGTATGCGCAACCGCCCTCCTTCATTTCTATGGGGCCTCTGAAAATAGCCGAGCGCTGGCTCAGCTATTTCCGTCTGCCCCATAGAAATGAATGGGAGCATGGGCTGCGTATGCGCGGTGCGCTCCTATTCACCTTCTATAGGAGAGGTCGGGAGCAGCGTTTGGTGGTGGACAGACCCCGGGAAATCCAGGGTCCTCCAGCCACAGTGCTCCCCACTTCGTTCTCGTTGTAGGTGCGGGTCCCAGTGGTGGGACCTGCACCTATCAGACAACGGGGGCATATCCTAGTGATATGCCCCCATTGTCTGAGATGGAATACACCTTTAAGTGCTTGGCTTGTCAACTGCACCAAACTGGAACAAATAGTGCAAAAGTCATTTGTAATCCACATGAGGTATTAATGTCAATATTTGTAATCCACATGAGGTATTAATGTCAATATTTGTAATCCACATGAGGTATGCATAGCAGCAATTATGATGAAAACCCTTTTTTTGCAAGGGGGCTCCCACTTAACCTGAGAACGGGGAAAAAAGGAATGGGCGCAGACGTGTCCATCTGGATGAGAGCAAAATAGGGCAATGAAACAATGGCCAACAAGCTCTCACCCTTCAGAAGCAGTCCACACTGTGGCTACCAATGTCCATTATTTTTCTTTCTTTAATCCACAGAAGAGAAGCTCCTTAGAGGAGGAACCTGAAATCCTCCTTGCTGCTGCTGCTGCTGAAGCTCATCAGAGGGCGCTCCTGCCTTTTGTAGGCCAAACTTGCAGCACTTGCGGTGCTCTACTGCCCTCTAGTGGAGGTTTCTGGTAGTGACTGGGTGGTCCCACTGGCGATGGTCGCAGCAATCTGTTGCTTAACAGGACCGGAACCTCCTGCCGGGGTAGGTGAACTTAGGATCTCCGGCTGTAGAGGCTGTGGTAAGAGAACCTCCAGGGGTGATGACAGGGCCCGAGAAGCTTTCGCTGCAGCGGACGCCATTTTCCAGGGCAGCTGGTAATTCACAACAGTAGGGTTGTACGAGAAGGCTGTCGTGGCCTGGTATCCCATCAGCAAGGTTGGTGGTGGCGGTAGTCCGGGATCAATGATCCGGCTGGGGCTGCGGTTTCTCCTGGAAACGGAGGACTCCATCTGCGGTCTCCTGGATGCAGCGCACGCGGCCAGCGGCTGCTGGATAGTCCTGCCAGCTCATAGTGACTGCCGAAGGGACCAGGGGCTTGGTCAATAGGATGACCTCGGTGGCAAATGGTCCCTTAACCCCTTAAGGACACGGCCCTATTTCACCTTAAGGACCAGGCCATTTTTTTCAAAATCTGACCATTGTCACTTTATGTGGTGATAACTTTAAACGCTTTTTCTTATCCAGGCCATTCTGAGATAGTTTTTTCGTCACATATTGTACTTCATGACAGTGGTAAAATGAAGTCGAAAAATTTCATTTTTATTTATAAAAAAAATACCAAATTTACCCAAAATTTTGAAAAATTTGCAATTTTCCAAGTTTCAATTACTCTACTTCTATAATACATAGTAATACTGCCAAAAAAAGTTATTGATTTACATTCCCCATATGTCTACTTCATGTATCCATCATTTTGGGAATGCCATTTCATTTTTTGGGGACGTTACAAGGCTTAGAAGTTTAGAAGCAAATCTTGAAATTTTTCAGAAATTTTCAAAAACCCACTTTTCAGGGACCAGTTCAGGTCTGAAGTCACTTTGTGAGGCTTACATAATAGAAACCACCCAAAAATTACCCCATTCTAGAAACTACACCCCTCAAGGTATTCAAAACTGATTTTACAAACGTCATTAACCCTTTAGGTTTTCCACAAGAGTTAATTGCAAATTGAGATAAAATTTCTGAATTTCGATTTTTTGAAAAATTTTCCGTTTGAATCAATTTTTTCCAGTAACAAAGCAAGAGTTAACAGCCAAACAAAACTAAATTTTTATTGCCCCGATTCTGTAGTTTTCAGAAACACCCTATATGTGGTCGTAAACTGCTGTATGGCCAAACTGCAGGGCGCAGAAGGAAAGGAGCGCCATATGGTTTTTGGAAGGCAGATTTTGCTGGACTGGATTTTTGACACCATGTCCCATTTGAAGCGCCCCGATGCACCCCTAGAGTAGAAACTCCATAAAAGTGACTCCATCTAAGAAACTACACCCCTCAAGGTATTCAAAACCAGTTTTACAAACTTTGTTAGCCCTTTAGGTGTTCCACAAGAGTTATTGGCAAATGGAGATGAAATTTCCAAATTTCTATTTTTTGTTACCTTGTCTCAAAAAAAGTGTAATTTAGAGCAACCAAAAATCATGTTTACCCTATAATAGTACCAACAAAACTGACACCTTATCCCGTAGTTTCCAAAATGGGGTCACTTTTTTGGAGTTTCTACTGTAGGGGTGCATCAGGGGGGCTTCAAATGGGACATAGTGTCAAAAAACCAGTCCAGCAAAATCTGCCTTCCAAAAACCATATGGCGTTCCCTTCCTTCTGTGCCCTGCGGTTTGGCCATACAGTAGTTTACGACCACATATGGGGTGTTTGTGCAAACAAGAGAATCAGGGCAATAAATATTGAGTTTTGTTTGGCTGTTAACCCTTGCTTTGTTACTGGAAAAATGGATTAAAATGTTAAATTTGCAAAAAATAGCTGTTTTGGGACTGTTTTTATTTTTGTTATTTACATAGTTGAACTGACAGGTTAGATTGTGTGCTATTTCTATAGAGCAGGTTGTTACGGACGCGACAATACCAAATATGACAACTTTTTGGGGTTTTTGTTTCAGTTTTACATAATAAAGCATTTTTGAAAATAATTTTTTTAGTGTCTCCACATTCTGAAAGCCATAGTTTTATTTTATTTTTTTGGGCGACTGTCTTATGTAGGGGCTCATTTTTTGCGGGATGAGATGGCGGTTTGATTGGCACTATCTTGGGGTGCATATGACATTTTGGTCGCTTGCTATTACACTTTTTGTGATGTAAGGTGACAAAAATGGCTTTTGACACCGTATTTTTTTTTTTTTTGCTGTGTTCAGCTGAGGGGTTAGGTCATGTGTTATTTTTATAGATCAGGTTGTGACGGACGCAGCGATACGTAATATGTATACTTTTTTTTTATTTATATAAGTTTTACACAATAATATCATTTTTTAAAACAAAAAAAAAATCATAACTAATGAATGAAGGGAAGTGAGGGGATATTTTAGGGCGAGGTTAATGTGAGAGGAAGTGACGCCCCTGACGAAGCCATTTGGAGCGAAACCCAGGTCGGGCAGACGCGATTGTTTTAAAAAAACGCTGTGATTTTACCTGTCTATTTGATGAAGGAAAGAAAGCCGGTGACCTGTGTTTAATATCTTGATACGCCTGTGTTAAAACGGGAGCACGGTGAGTGCAATCCTAGAGTGCCTGCAGGTTCTAACTGGCAATACTTCACTATATGTGGTTCCTTTTATAATCTGTATAGATCGATACATATGAAAGGAAGCAGTGCGAGCTTGATGTCGGAGATCGATCAAAAATTATTTCCTCTGGTGTGAAAATAGAAGCACTCTCTGCGCGGTCCACTTTCCGTTTTTAAAAAAAAATCATGTTTTAGTGTCTCCATAGTTTGAGAGCCATATATTTTTTTGGGCGATTGTCCTATGTAGGGGCTCATTTTTTGCGGGATGAGATGGCGGTTCGAATGGTACTATCTTGGGGTGCATATGACTTTTTGATCGCTTACTATTACACTTTTTGTGATGTAAGGTGACAAAAAAAATGGCTTGTTTGACAACGTTTTTATTTTTTATGTTTACGGCGTTCATCTGAGGGGTTAGGTCATGTTATATTTTTATAGAGCAGGTCCTTACGGACGCGGCGATACATAATGAATTGACCTGCGGTTTGCAGCGATCGCCCATATGGGGGGGTCACAGGACCCCCCTGGGCTTTGTAACAAGGTACCTGCTGAATGATTTCAGCAGGTACCTTGTTCCGATCACTGCCAGCTGAGCAGCAGTGATCGGAACAACTCATGACGTACCGGTACGTCATGTGTCCTTAAGGACTCGGGAAACATGCCGTACCGGTACGTCATGTGTCCTAAAGGGGTTAAGAGAGTTCATGGGGGTATATTTGACATGGTCTACCATGTAGAGACTTTGATGGGCCTGGGGCAGATAGGGGTGCTTTACTGACCTGCGGCCGACGAATAGCTCCGCGCAGTCCTCGTCGTCTACCAGGAATCCACTGCCACTTTCCACCGAAAACCATAAGACGGTGCCCCGGCATCTCTCTAGATGTGGATCCCCCGGCTGTGGGTGTTCCAGGACTTGAATTACCCAGTCCTCAATGTTTTTTTTGTAATCCTACATCATCTGGGCGTGGGCTGTCACCTCCGGTGGGACCATCAGATTTTATCGGATGGACGGGCAGTCCTTCCTGGGCGGTGGAGTGGACACTCCAGCTGCCTCCACCGCACCAGCCAGCATGGCGGAAACCTCTGATTCTCTTGCTGGGTTCTGCTGCACTTGGGAAAGTCTCACTTTTTCTAGGGCAGCTTGCACGTCGGGCTCATCGCCCCACACCATCCCTCCCCAGTTAGGCCGCAGAGGACACGCCATCTTGTCTTCCTTTTGGCTACTGCAAACTGGTAAGGGAGGAGGAGTTTTAGGGGTGGAGTCTTCACTCTCTGCAATTGCACTAGGCAGTTCCCGGTGGGCAGGGCTGTCGGTTCCCGCACTTGGGCTGGGCGGTTCCCTGTTTTCCCGATCTTGTGGTACAAGAACAACATATACCATCACTGGCAAAGATGGCGGATTAACCCCTCGGTAGCCGGCACGCACTTTCCTGTGCCTGTCGCTCCACAATAAACGTAATACAGTCATTTTTAGGGGTTTCTCTGACAATTCTGTAGGCCTTGTAGTATAAAGACACAAAGTTAAATCCTGTTCGTGACACCAATTGCAATGGGCGCCTCCCCCTAGGGCTCGTGCCAGATGTAGGAATGGTATGGTGCGGCCTAAAATGTCTCTTGATGTGTGTCACGGTGCTCCTACCTGGATACCGCTGGGCCCCAGGCTTTGGCTTCGAAGCAATAAATAGTGGAAATAATTGAGTGATAAAAGAATAACTGGAGTCCAGACCTTGAGATGAAGTTCAATGGCAGCTTTACTTTGCATAAACATTCTCCAAAACGGATTACAGGCTTTATCTTGGTACCAGCAGGCTTTAGCATGAAACTGGCAGGCAAACTGTGTAGCTGGCCAGCTAAGACCTGTCCTAGGTTGCTAATATGGCTTATATGTGTATACAGCTAGACCTGCCAATAACCTTAATACAGTTCCTATGTTTACATGTTAAAGACGAAAGCAGAGTTATATACTGGGACTTCATGTTTTGGATGTCATGTTACAGTTATATCTTGTGTTCACAGAAGCAGAAAAGATAATATACCTTTAAGATTCCTTATATGACTGTAAGGTAAGCTCAATGACACAGCAGAATTAAAACCAGAAAGTATAGAGTTAAGCTGGTGTCACTGCCCAGGAGTCTTAACCAATCATAGCCAGTCTCACACTGAGCAGGAGTCTTGGCCAATTGCAGCCAGCCTCACACTCAGCCTGTCTGGGAAATTCCCCTAGCAGGAGCTGCTAGAATTTATTACACCAGAGGAGAGAAGCTGAACAGACCTTCACTCCACTGAAAGTTCAGTTTTATGGAAGCAAAGAGGCCAAAATAGGTATTTAATACAGTTATAGATGTTCCTATTGTTAATAGTGTGATTATAGCTATATACTGAAATGGTTATATGTGTTTACTTGCAGTTCCACCAAATGGCAAATACCAAATAGCCATCTCCAAATTGCAACCAAATTGCATAAAAGCATTTAGTCTGCGAACTGCTCATACCAGATCATATAAAGCAAGTAAAACTATTCGTTAATCCTGAGATATACCACTCAGAGAGATTATAAAGTGCTTAAATAACTTAAAGTGAGAGTACACATTACTGAAGAGAGAAATATATCCACCATTTTATGTTGAATGACAAGATTGAACAGTTGAACTGCTATTTTGTGTTCCTTTATTCAACATGTGTTTGCACATGGACTGTCTGCTGCAGAGGCAGCAGTGTTATATATGAAGAAAAGTTGAAGTTAATAAAGAAGTTATTTCAAGCATTTGGTGTGCTCTTTAAATCTACTGCTTCTATAGAATGGCGCTATAGGAATTACAGAGTATAATAGACAGTCTAGACTAAAAAAGTCAGAGAAATCAAAATTCTTCTAATGCCATAGCGCACAAGGCACAATAGTGGTGCGCCTGCCACAAACTCCATTCTGCTATATCTGTTTCTCTCTGACTCTGCTGTACTGACAGGCTGGCTGTATAACTCATCTTCTGTATGCTGCACTTGACTTTGTAGTCTGACTCTAGGTTATGCCAGGGAACTTTCCTCCTGGCTCCTGAGGCTTTAAGCTTTGGCCTACATGGCCAGCAGAGCTTAGGGTGCTCTGTCTGGCGTAGGTATGTCCAGCAGAAATGAGCCCCTGCACACCCTTCCTCTACCCGGGGGTAAGCTAGACCGAAGCTAACTGGTCACACAAGATTACATGAGGTTAGACCAGGGCTTGACAAATTTCCTTTGAATCTAGGAGCCAGCTAAAAAAGTTAGGAGCCAGGCGGAGCCGCGTCATAAAGCCCCCAATAGATGCCCCCATAGTGCTCCCCCCCCCACTTCTCTATAGAGCCCCCCAATAATGCATGCCAGTACATAGGGCCCCCAGTAGATGCCCCCATAGTGTTCCTACCCCTGTTTTCCATAGTGCCCCCCATAATGTGCGAGTATATAGGGCCCCCCATAATGCTTCCCCTTTTCAATAGGTTATATGACACGTCAGACGCTGCCAGCGTCTAAGTGATCGCCACTTGCGGCCGCCATGACATGTGGAAACCCTTACAAGGATTACAGGGTCCGGAGGGGAGGGCAGAGGGGTCCGGAGGGGAGGGCAGAGGGGTCCGGAGGAGAGGGCAGAGGGGTCCGGAGGAGAGGGAAGAGGGGTCCGGAGGGGAGGGCAGAGGGGTCCGGAGGGGAGGGCAGAGGGGTCCGGAGGGCACAAACACAGCGGGCACCATGACATTTTACTGAGCACTACAACCCCCAGCTGGCGCTCAGTTCCCGCATCACTACAACGCCCAGCTCATCACATCACTACAACGCCCGCCTGGCCCGAGGCCCTAACACTCACCTACCTGCGCCATATGGGCGATATCAGGGGCCAGTGGGCAATTACAGGAGCATTAGGACGACTCACAAACATCGGAGGTGTATAAACTCCAATTTAAATGTGCCTGTTTTTCATCTTCAGGTCACATTTGGGTGCACCTGCTAGGCTCTGGGCTATATCAGTCAGTCTTGGGTAGGGCTCATAGACACCTCCCACCTCCCATTGCAAGCATGGCTACATGCTGGAGGTAACAGAGGAGATGTTTGTGAGTCGTCCTAATGCTCCTGTAATTGCCCACTGGCCCCTGATATGGCCCATATGGCGCAGGTAGGTGAGTGTTAGGGCCTCGGGCTACTTGAGAGACCTTGACGCTGGTGCCCGAGCTTAAGACATGTCCTCCTAGTAGGATATGTCGAACTAACCTCTCAATTTTTAACATCAGTGTGAGGGTTTAGTGTGACGGCAGTGTGCACCTATCTCTGGTTCTGTGTTTGTTCTGAATTCTTGCCACATCCACATAAATTTCATCTTATGTAGGATGTCCATTGTGGTACTTGTAGTCCGTTGCTGACATCATCCATTGTATGCATGTTTTGCTGGTGATTGCCATTAGCAACGGACTACAAGTGCAGGATGTGCTCCCCTATAGAAATGCACAACTGCATATGGGTATGAGCGCATCCTGCTTTTTTATCACCACATTTTTTGATGGTTTATCTTTCTGGTAATGGCCACATCCCTTGCCACAGGTGTTGCTTATGTGGTCATTTAACATTTCCTATTTATTGTGGATTCTCCCACCATGCTCTGCGGTTTATAGCATCAGTCTTTGTGGATTGCTGGCGTTTGGATCTCGACGGAGTTCCTGTGCTTCCATAGCCATTTGAAGTTAAGTGTCTTCTTCCCCTTTTGTTTATTGTTTGGGGTTTTCTTGTGTTGCTCTTTTTCCTGTCATTTGTGTTTAGGCCTGAGGGAGACTCCTGTTCGTCCTACGGTTTGGAGGAACAGTTTCTCTCTAGTCCTGACATTAGTACCAGGGTCCTACAGGGTGAGCTAGGACTTTAGGTTCTTGTGTATGAACTCACCTAATTCTGGGGTCAGTTCATACTGGCAGTCTGTCAGGACTTTGATTAGAGTTTCTCTAGGAGGTGACCTGCTCCTTTCCCTAGTTTCCAGGCCTTTTCCTATCATCCCTTTCCCTCCTACGTTCAGTGTGGGTTTTCCTCCCAGACTGAAGCGTGACAGATGTCCTCCCTCCGGAGAACCCAGCAGCCCTCTCACCGAAGGTGAAGATAATACACAAGACAGGAAGCTGTCTGGACCCCATGCAGGACGACACAAGGCGGTCACAGACAAGAAACGGAACTGAACTAACAAGACATGGCACAGACAGGAAAATATCTGTAACCCCATGCAGGGTGAGACATGGCAGTCCCAGACCAGACATGGAACCAAACAGACAAGATATGGAACCAGACTAGCAGTTGCCTGTTCCCCATGCAGAATAGGCCATGGGCCAACAGGCAGAGCTGCACACAGAACAAAGAACCAGGCTAGGTGACCTTGATGACTTAGCCTGTAAAAGGTTCACCATAACTGAACTGAGTGCCCAAACTGCAACCAAAAACCCACTTACTGTATTTATCGCAAAGTGCCAACATGACAATTTAACCTGAATACTACAGTCCAATATAGTATATCTTCTATGTACTTTATTATTTAGCTATAATATCCTGCCTACATTCAGTGCGCTGCCTATGCTGTTCATAGTGTGCCCACGCTGTTGAATGGCAGGAAAAGTCTAAGGCATATTGGTACACCAGAGACTTTTTCCAGGTTGGCGGGTGCCCACATAGAGGTCTCTGAGTGCCGCCTCTGGCCCCCGTGCCATAGGTTCGCTACTGCTGACTTAGTAGGGGGCCACACAGACCGGGCAGATGGAATGACCCAGGTCAGGTGCATAGCTCCTGCACCCAGCAACTGAAAAAAAAAGTGGTGGGGTGGGTTGCTTAGACAAGCAGCGGTACCCAAACAGGAGTAGGTTCGTTCTCCCAAGCACAAAGCAGAAAATAGAAAATGCGGGATCGCGCTAGAAACGGCAGTTATTTGCACTAATAATGATAAGCTTACAGTACTGGAGATAGTATGTCCTGCTCCCAGAAATATAAGTTAGATCCACAGTGTTATTTCACATGTATGAGCTCCTGGGTGCTTCCAGCTGATTTTCCAATCCACCTGAAGCCGCCGACCACTAATTTCACTCTCAGGAATTTGACCCTTCGGAGAAGACAAATAGATGGTGCAGTACCTTTGAGATATGTGGAGTGCCCACCCTCTATTATACTCACAATATCCAGA
>CM065590.1:443113013-443130700 GCA_033119425.1 Bufotes viridis | reverse complement strand
CTCCTCAGGGTCCCCACAGATTGCAGGAGCTTTAATCCCAACGCTGATCAGCCCTGGTATTAAAGCACTGCCTGAATGTATGATATCGTGCTATCTGCACGGGGCATGTCAGATAGGATGTATATATCCAGTGGGCAGTTGGGAAGGGGTTAACTTTAGAAACAGCATTAGGCTTAATAATAGAGAGGCTTTTTGGATAAAGAGGCTGTGCAAGAGTGGAGGGGGAAAGGTTGGCTGTCGGACCTGCAGAGCAAGATGACTTACCTGTTTCTCAGTGCCGACTCCCTGCTCCTTCTCCTGCAGGTCTGTGATGCTCTGCTGGGCTCCATTGATGTCAGCGTCTTTGTTTATATCACCGCAGCCAAACACTGGCCATGATTGTGTCTGGCTCCCCTTACGCCATGGCAAATGGTCACATGATGGAAGGGGAGTCAAACACAGTAATGAAAAAAAAAATTAAAACTGCCCAGTTCACCATTTTTTGTCACCTTGCACCATGAAGAAAATTGAATAAAAATGGATCAAAAAAGTCATATGGACTCCAAAATGGTGCCAATAAAATCTACATCTCTCCATGCAAAAAGCACACACACACAGCTCTATAGACGAAAACATAAGTGATATTGGTGTCAAAATATTAAAAAAAGAAAAGTAGTAAACCATATGAAAATCTACACTATTGAAAGGGAAATTAAAAAAAAAACACCTAAAAGGAATTAAAAGGGGTTTCCAAGACTTTACTACTGATGAGATGACTTATCCCCGGGATAGTTTGTTCAGAATGTCGGGCGGCACTGCTTTCAGACGTGGGTGCTCGGTCAGTGGGTGTTATCAACGATAAGCCGATAAAGAGAAGGGCCGGCACTCTAGTAAGTTGCTCGATAATTTTATTGGTCACTCAAAGGTACAGTGACACACGTTTCGGCACAAACTTGTGCCTTTGTCAAACACATGACCTAACCCTTCAGATGAAAATAATCAAAAAAAATTAAATAAAAACGGTGTAAAAAAAGCCATTTTTTTGTCACCTAACATCACAAAAAGTGTAATAACAAGTGATCAAAAAGTCATATGCACCCCAAAGTAGTGCCAATAAAACCGTCCTCTCATCCCGCAAAAAATGAGCCACTACCTAAGACAATCAGCTAAAAAATAAAAAAAAAATGACTCTCAGACTATTGAGATACTAAAATTATTATTTTTTTGTTTAAAAAAGGATATTATAGTGTAAAACCTAAATAAATGAAAAAACATATTAGGTATTGCCGCGTCTGTAAGAATGTGATCTATTATAAAAATACATGACCTAACCCCTCAGATGAACAAAATCAAAAAAATATAATAAAAACGGTTTAAAAAAAAAGCAATTTTTTGTCACCTAACATCACAAAAAGTGTAATAGCAAGCTGCAAAAAATGAGCCCCTACTTAAGACAATCGGCTAAAAACAAAAAAAAAAACTGACTCTCAGACTTTGAAGATACTAAAATGTTTTTTTTTTTGTTTAAAAAAGGATATTATAGTGTAAAACCTAAATAAATTTAAAAAAGTAGACATATTAGGTATTGCCACGTCCGTAAGAATCTGCTTTACGAAAATAACACAGGACCTAACACCTCAAATGAACACAGTCAAAAAAATAAAATAAAAACGGTGCCAAAACAGCAATTTTTTGCCAAATTTTTCATTTTAATCAATTTTTTTCCAGTAACAAAGCAAGCGTTAACAGCCAAACAAAACTTAATATTTATTGCCCTGATTCTGTAGTTCAAAGAAACACCCCATATGTGGTCATAAACTGCTGTATGGCCAAACTGCAGGGCACAGAAGGAAAGGAACGCCATATGGTTTCTGGAAGGCAGATTTTGATGGCCTTTTTTTTTTGACTGGTTTATTTACACCATGTCCCATTTGAAGAACCCCTGATGCACCCCTAGAGTAGAAACTCCATAAAAGTGACCCCATCTAAGAAACTACACCCCACAAGGTATTCAAAACTGATTTTACAAACTATGTTAACCCTTTAGGTGTTCCTCAAGAGTTTATGGCAAATGGAGCTGACATTTCAGAATTTCTATTTTTTGTAACCTTGCCTCACAAAAATTTTATATAGAGTAACCAAAAATCATATGTACCCTAAAAATAGTCCCAACAAAACTGCCACCTTATCCTGTAGTTTCCAAAATGGGGTCACCTTTTTGGAGTTTCAAATGGGACATGGTGTAAATAAACCAGTCCAGCAAAATCTGCCGTCCAGAAACCATATGGTGCTTCTTTCCTTCTGCGCCCTGCCATGTGCACGTACAGTAGTTTAAGACCACTCATTGGGTGTTTCTATAAACTACAAATTTAGGGCAATAAATACTGAGTTTTGTTTGGCTGTTAACCCTTGCTTTGTTACTAGAAAAAATGGATTAAAATGGAAAATTTGCCAAAAAAATTGATTTCTGAAATTTCATGTCCATTTGCCAATAACTCTTGTGGAACACCTAAAGGGTTAACAAAGTTTGTAAAATCAGTTTTGAATACCTTGAGGGGTATAGTTTCTAAAATGGGGTCATTTTGGGGTGGTTTCTATTATGTAAGCTTTAAAGTGAGTTATTTAATTTCTGAAAAATTTCAAGATTTGCTTCTAAACTTCTAAGCCTTGTAGCATCCCCAAAAAATAAAATGGCATTCCCAAAATGATCCAAACATGAAGTAGACATATGGGGAATGTAAAGTAATAACTATTTATGGAGGTATTACTATGTATTATAGAAGTAGAGAAATTGAAACTTGGAAATTTGCTAATTTTTCCAAATTTTTGGTAAATTTGGTATTTTTTTATAAATAAAAATGAATTTTTTGGACTCCATTTTACCAGTGTCATGAAGTACAATATGTGACAAAAAAATCTCAGAATAGCCTGGATAAGTTAAACCTTTTTAAAGTTATTCACACCTAAAGTGACACTGGTCAGATTTGCAAAGAATGGCCTGGTCCTCACGGTGAAAATGACCCGGTCCTTAACCCCTTTAGGACACATGACGTACCGGTACGGCATGTTTCCCTAGTCCTTAAAGGATAACTGTCACATTTAGACCCAAATTTCAGTTTTCATATATGTAGTTACTAATATGATAATATACCTGAATCAATAACTATTAGACTTACTTAGCCCTTATTTAATAAGATTCAGCCCTTAGCAACCAGTCTGCATAAAACTGCAATTTCACTATTCTGTTAAAATGGCTGCCCTCAGCCCTGAGGCTAATCCATAGGACACCTGCAGTGAAGTTAGTGAAGACCAGCTCTGTATAGGGAGGTCTTGCAGTGAAGTTCCCAGGTCTGGCTGAAGCCTGTAGTCCTTCTACAAGCTCTCCTCTTATCAGATAAGGCTGTCATTTATACACTGAGCAGCCAGCATATGTACATTCTCCAGAACTGCTAAGGGAGTGTCTGCCAAGCACAGGCATGTGGAGAAGTTAACACACAGCCCAGCACTGTTATCTCCTGTCAGGAAGAACCTGGCTTTTTATACATTCCCTTACAATGTTGACTCACTATCAGTTCCCAGCGCACGCAGTGTGCTCCGTCCTCTATCTGGTAGACGGAAGGAACATAGCAACCTGATTTTATCTCAGGTAAATATAGCCAATACTGGGGACTTTTAGGTGGCTTTTAGGGGTGATTTATTAAACAATCAGAAATTAAAACAGGGCCAACAAGGTGATATTAATCACCAAAATCCAATAGTAAAAAAAAAAAAAATTTGACAGTTATACTTTAAGGACACATGACGTACCGGTACGTCATGAGTTGTTCCGATCACTGCTGCTCAGCTGGCAGTGATCGGAACAAACACCTGCTGAAATCATTCAGCAGGTACCTTACCTACAATGCTCAGGGGGTCCTGTGACCCCCATATGAAGCGATCGCTGCAAACCGCAGGTCAATTCAGACCTGCGGTTTGCAGCACTCTATACGATCTCTGATCCCCGCGGTCTATGACCGCGAGGATCAAGAGTTACTCCCCAAACTGTTTATTTTAACCCCCTTCAGCCCCCAATCATATTGTGGCTGCGGGGGTGCAGAGAGGAGTGGTTGCGGGCGGCGGGAGGCGGGCGGGAGGCGGAGCAGTGCGGCGGGGCGGTATCGCGATGCGATCCCCGCCCGCCTCCTCTGATAAGTTTCCCTGGTGTCTAGTGGGTCTATCAGAGTGTCAGCACATTGCTTACACTCTGATAGAAAGCAACTGGCATCTGTGCTTGATCAGATGCCAGCCGTTTAACCTTCCGTACGGACCGCGGTATGGAAGGGTTAACAGGAGGGAGCTCCCTCCCTCTCCCATCGGGGGCTGCTGTGCCTTTGCAGCCCCCAACAGTATGGGATCACAGAGGGAGGAGCTCCACTCCTCCCATCCATCACCCCTGCCCAGTTATCGCAGCGGGTGATGGTTGCCATGGAGACAGGGCGCTTTCAGAAGCATCCTGCTCTCCATGGTGCTGAAAGTCTGAATAGACCTGCTAAAGGTCTATTCAGACTTTCTAAAGTACAAATACAGTACAGTGCACTATATAGTGTACTGTACTGTATCAAACTCCATTCACACGACCGTATGTTGTCCGCAAAAAACGGATCCGTGTCCGCAAAAAAACGGATTGCATTCCGTTTTTGCTGATCCATAGACTTCAATAGGACATGGCCCTATTGAAGTCTATGGATCAGCAAAAACGGACACGGATCCGTTTTTTGTGAACAGATCCGTTTGCGAGCCTACGATCGATGTGAATGGAGCCTTATATACAGACACCAGATCCACTGGATCTATTAGAACCAAGTGGGTCTGGGTCAAAAAAAAATGTAAAAAAGTGAAAAAAATGTAAAAATGAAAAAAAACACAATATATACTGGAGGGTGAATATGGATCGCACATCCTCAACAATATGCTTTTGATATAACGACTGTCTCAGCATAATTACGTGGCATATCCGCCAAATTTGTAATACATGGTATGCTGTGCATAAGAGGCATTAGTTAACAGTTTGATCAAAAAGCATAAGCCCACTTTCCACGACAAGGATGCCTCTGCAAGTGGGAAACTACTCTAACCTATAAATGGCCCCAGTACCGCACCAGCAGCAGACAGCGGGACCCAGGAGCCACACAGCAACCCCACTGTGCAGCAAAGCCTCCTTGGCTCTGGGGCCCACCGCCCCGCCAGCACGGCACTGAGGCAGCAATGGCAGACACGCAGTACTGCTTTTTTCTTTTTCTGGTATCAGCACTCCTCCCCATTTGGACTAGGTGATTTTAATTAGCCTTAGCTCCAAGGGGTTTAAAAACTCCCACTATCTCTCAGATGCATTTCCTGAGGGTCGTGACTGGGTGAGCTCTTTGCACTCGTTCACATGGTGCAGTACTGCGTGTCTGCCATTGCTGCCTCAGTGCTGTGCTGGCGGGGCGGGGGGTCCCAGAGCCAAGGAGGCTTTGCTGCACAGTGGGGTTGCTGTGCGGCTCCTGGGTCCCGCTGTCTGCTGCTGAGTGCGGTGCTGGGCGCCGGTGGTCGCAGCTGCCGTCTGCACCATTTATAGGTTAGAGTAGTTTCCCACTTGCAGAGGCTTCCTTGTCGTGGAAAGTGGGCTCATGCTCTTTGATCAAACTGTAAACCAATGCCTCTTATGCACAGCATAGAATGTATTACAAATTGGGCAGATATGCCACGTAATTATGCTGATACAGTCATTACATCAAAAGCATAGTGTTGAGGATGTGCGATCCAGATTCACTCTCTAGTATATATCCTAATGACTTTTTTTCTTTTTTCTTTTTCTGGTATCAGCACTCCTCCCCATTTGGACTAGGTGTTTTTAATTAGCCTTAGCTGCAAGGGGTTTAAAAACTCCCACTATCTCTCAGATGCCATTTCCTGAGAGAGTCGTGACTGGGTGAGCTCTTTGCACTCGTTCACATGGTGCAGTACTGCGTGTCTGCCATTGCTGCCTCAGTGCTGTGCTGGCGGGGCGAGGGTCCCAGAGCCAGGAGGCTTTGCTGCACAGTGGGGTTGCTGTGCGGCTCCTGGAGTCCCGCTGTCTGCTGCTGGTGCGGTGCTGGGCGCCGGTGGTGCCTCACGCGTCTACGCCATTATAGGTTAGAGTAGTTTCCCACTTGCAGAGGCTTCCTTGTAGTGGAAAAGTGGGCTCATGCTCTTTGATCAAACTGTAAATCAATGCCTCTTATGCACAGCATACAATGTATTACAAATTGGGCAGATATGCCACGTAATTATGCTGATACAGTCATTACATCAAAAGCATAGTGTTGAGGATGTGCGATCCAGATTCACTCTCTAGTATATATGAAAAAAAACACATATCACTGAATAAAAATTAAAAAAAAAATACACTACACATATTAGGTATCACCGCGTCCGTAAAAACCTGCTCTATAAAAATATCACATGACTGAACTCCTCAGGTGAACGCCATAAAAAAAACAAACAAAAAATGGTGTAAATAAGCCATTTTTTGGCACCTTACATCACTAAAAGTGTAATACAAAGCGATGAAAAAGGTGTTTGCCTCCCAAAATAGTACCAATCAAACCGCCATCTCATCCCGCAAAAAAGGAGCCCCTACCTAAAACAATTGGCCAAAAAATAAAAAAACTATGCCTCTCAGACTAAAACATGATTTTTTGTTTCAAAAATGCTTTTAGTGTTAAATGTAAAAAAAAAATTAAAAAGTAGACATATTGGGTATCTCCACGTCCGTAAGAATCTGCTCTATAAAAATATCACATGACCTAACCCCTCAAGTAAACACTGTAAAAAAATTAATAAAAACTTTGTCAAAAAGCCATTTTTGCCACCTTACATCACAAAAAGTGTAATAGCAGCGATCAAAAAGTCATATGACCCCCAAATAGTGCCAATCTAACCGTCACCTCATCCACTAAAAATGATACCCAACCTGAGACAATTGCCTAAAAACTGAAAAATATATGGCTCTCAGACTATGGAGATACTAAAACATGTTTTTTTCATTCAAAAAGGATATTATTGTGTAAAACCAAAATAAATAAAAAAGGTATACATATTATGTATCGCCGCGTCCGTAAGGACCTGCTCTATAAAAATATAACATGACCTAACCCCTCAGATGAGCGCCGTAAACATAAAAAATAAAACGTTGTCAAACAAGCCATTTTTGTCACCTTACATCACAAAAAAGTGTAATAGTAAGCGATCAAAAAGTCATATGCACCCCAAGATAGTACCATTCGAACCGCCATCTCATCCCGTAAAAAATGAGCCCCTACATAGGACAATCGCCCAAAAAAAAAAAAAATATGGCTCTCAAACTATGGAGACACTAAAACATGATTTTTTGTTTTAAAAAATGATATTATTGTGTAAAACTTATATAAATAAATAAAAAGTATACATATTATGTATCGCCGCGTCCGTCACATCCTGATCTATAAAAATAACACATGACCTAACCCATCAGCTGAACACAGCAAAAAAAAAAAAAATACGGTGTCAAAAGCCATTTTGTCACCTTACATCTAAAAAGTGTAATAGCAAGCGACCAAAATGTCATATGCACCCCAAGATAGTGCCAATCAAACCGCCATCTCATCCCACTAAAAATGAGCCCCTACATAAGACAGTCGCCCAAAAAAATAAAATAAAACTATGGCTTTCAGAATGTGGAGACACTAAAAAAAATTATTTTCAAAAATGCTTTATTATGTAAAACTGAAACAAAAAACCCCAAAAAGTAGTCATATTTGGTATTGTCGCGTCCGTAACAACCTGCTCTATAGAAATAGCACACAATCTAACCTGTCAGTTCAACTATGTAAATAACAAAAAATAAAAACAGTCCCAAAACAGCTATTTTTTTGCAAATTTTCCATTTTAATCCATTTTTCCAGTAACAAAGCAAGGGTTAACAGCCAAACAAAACTCAATATTTATTGCCCTGATTCTCTTGTTTGCACAAACACCCCATATGTGGTCGTAAACTACTGTATGGCCAAACGGCAGGGCACAGAAGGAAGGGAACACCATATGGTTTTGGAAGGCAGATTTTGCTGGACTGGTTTTTGACACTATGTCCCATTTGAAGCCCCCTGATGCACCCTACAGTAGAAACTCCAAAAAGTGACCCCATTTTGGAAACTACGGGATAAGGTGTCAGTTTTGTTGGTACTATTCTAGGGTAAACATGATTTTTGGTTGCTCTATATTACACTTTTTTGAGACAAGGTAACAAAAAATAGAAATTCGGAAATTTCATCTCCATTTGCCAATAACTCTTGTGGAACACCTAAAGGGTTAACAAAGTTTGTAAAACTGGTTTTGAATACCTTGAGGGTGTAGTTTCTTAGATGGAGTCACTTTTATGGAGTTTCTACTCTAGGGGTGCATCGGGGGCTTCAAATGGGACATGGTGTCAAAAAACCAGTCCAGCAAAATCTGCCTTCCAAAAACCATATGGCGCTCCTTTCCTTCTAAGCCCTGCAGTTTGGCCATACAGCAGTTCACGACCACATATTGGGTGTTCGTGCAAACTGCAGAATCAGAGGAATAAATATTAAGTTTTGTTTGGCTATTAACCCTTGCTTTGTTACTGGAAAAAATGGATTAAAATGGAAAATTTTACAAAAATTGAAATTCTGAAATTTTATCTCCATTTGCCATTAACTCTTGTGGAAAACCTAAAGGGTTAATGACGTTTGTAAAATCAGTTTTGAATACCTTGAGGGTGTAGTTTCTAGAATGGGGTAATTTTTGGGTGGTTTCTATTATGTAAGCCTCACAAAGTGACTTCAGACCTGAACTGGTCCTAAAAAGTGGGTTTTTGAAAATTTCTGAAAAATTTCAAGATTTGCTTCTAAACTTCTAAGCCTTGTAACGTCCCCAAAAAAATAAAATGGCATTCCCAAAATGATCGATACATGAAGTAGACATATGGGAATGTAAATCAATAACTTTTTGGCAGTATTACTATGTATTATAGAAGTAGAGTAATTGAAACTTGGAAAATTGCAAATTTTCAAAATTTTTAGTAAATTTGGTATTTTTATAAATAAAAATGAAATTTTTCGACTTCATTTACCACTGTCATGAAGTACAATATGTGACGAAAAAACAATCTCAGAATGGCCTGGATAAGAAAAAGCGTTTTAAAGTTATCACCACATAAAGTGACACTGGTCAGATTTTGAAAAAAATGGCCTGGTCAGCAAAGGGTTTCTGTCACCAACTTTTGACATTATAAGCTGTCTGACATTAGCTATGTGCTAATGTCAGACCAGCTGATAATGTCTTTTATAAAAATCCGCTGTATATATAGTCTGAAAAACTTACTTTTATATTATGTAAATTAGCCTCTAGGAGCAGGGGCGTTGCCCTGCTCCTAGCGGCTCCCGTCCGGCAACCTGCTGGCACGCCCCTTCACACTTTGATTGACAGTGCAGGGCAGCGATCCTCCTGCACTGTCTCGTTCTGATCGCGCGCCCGCGCGCCGCCGCTCTGTATTCGGCGCAGGCGCGGTGAGCAGAGGGCGCTGGTGCCTGCTGTCCTCTGCTCACCGCGCCTGCGCCAGGCTCCAGAGTGGCGGCAGCAGCCAGCGTTTCAGCAGTGCGGAGGATGCTGCCCTGCCCTCTCAATCAATGTGAAGGCGTCGCGAACAGCTTCGCAGGGCTGAGGCCCCAGAGCTAATTTATAATATAAAAGCAAGTTTCCAGAACTATACTACAGCGGTTTTTAAAGAGCTGATATCAAGCTGGTCTGACATTGCATAGACTATGTCGAGCAGCTATATGTCAAAGTGATGACAAATACCTAGGTGAAATAGGGCCGTGTCCTTAAGGGGTTAAGGGGTTAAGGCCAATTGCGCAAAAAATTTTTGACACACTTTTCTTCTTTTACGCCAGAAGAGGACTGAAATCTACTGCCTGCAGCGCGCCTGGTTATCATAGACCAGTGTACACTGCCAGTCTATGATAAACCTGCCCCAAAGTCTAACTGTAACAAGTATAATAAAAAAAATCAACTGGTCCCCTCTTGAATTTCCTGAAGCTCCAGTGCTGACACTTTGGTAGTCCCATCCAGTCTTTGTTTTGTTTTTTTTTCAACTCTTTTTATTAAGAATAACAGATGCAAGTACAAGATAGTGCATAATCACAATAAAGAAACAGCATAATGTATAAAATAAGGCATGTATACATACGCGGCCAATAACTGTGAAGACAATATAATACACAATATACCCCGCCCTAAGCCGAGTGCATATGAGAGGAGATCACCGTAAGCGGGGAGGAGCACCAGGGTCCCCAAACCTTCTCAAA
Organism: Bufotes viridis; assembly: GCA_033119425.1. Taxonomy (NCBI): domain Eukaryota; kingdom Metazoa; phylum Chordata; class Amphibia; order Anura; family Bufonidae; genus Bufotes; species Bufotes viridis. The sequence continues at coordinate 443,120,357 of CM065590.1, read as the reverse complement.
TTTCTGAGGACATTTTCTGTTGGTGTACATAATTTTTACAAAAGGAAGCATCTGATTGACCAAAGCCTTCCATTGACTCAACGTCGGTGGTCTATCTGCCATCCATCGCAGGGCCACGGCTTTCCTAGCTAAAAAGAGGCTTTCTCTTAGAAGAGTACAGGTATATATGGTGCGAGAATCTTCCTCAAGCACACCCAGAATGCAAACTTTGGGGCAATAGGCCACCCCCCCCTTAACTATAGAAGAAAGCAGGTCCACCACCCCCTTCCAAAATGACTGCAAAATGAACAGTCCCACATAAGATGCCAAAAATCCGCGTTGGCCTGAGCGCATCTGTGACATCTATTGTGGTCTATCCTACCCATCTTGTTCAGCCTCGTAGGTGTTAAGTAGCTCCTATGAAGTATGAACAGCTGGGTCAGCCTATTATTGAGAGAAGGGGAAACCGTAGATGGAGCAGATAGTGCCTCCGTCCATTCCTCAGCTGAAAGCTGTGGGATGCGTTCCCTCCATCTTGCCTCCACTAAAAGTGGTTTATGCCTGGTTTTTAGATCAAGAAGGTGAGTGTACAATGATGATATTATGCCCGTCGGTCCCTGAGTTTTGAGAATGCCTATCAGAGGGTATCTGGAGATTGGTCTTGCCTCAGCAGTGAACTGTGCATTTAGAGCATGTCTCAGTTGTAAGAATCTATAAAAGTGGAAACGTAGGACACCCGCCTTCTCCTGCAACTGCGAGAAGGAAAACAGAGTCCCCCCTTCATACAAATCCCTTAAGGTGAGTATGCCATAGTTTTTCCACACGGATCTACCCTCACACTTAACCAGATGTGGGAGCATGGGGTTATCCCAGAGAACTACGTCGTCAGGAAGGTCATTATATTGCTGGAGTTTTGCAGCCCGCCAAACCTGATTAGCCAACCTGTGTACTGGCAGTAATTGCCCTGTGAGGACTCGGGTGTTTTCAAGGACCGGCCATAAGGTGGAGAGCTGCAAATATTGTTGTAAAAAGAATTCCGAATTTGGCAAAGGTGAGTTCGATACCCAAGCAGTTAAGAATCGTAGTTGTCCCGCCAGGAAGTATAAAAATATGTCAGGTAAAGCTGCCCCTCCCTGCTGCCAACTCCTCTGCAGAGTAGTCAAGGCAAGCTTCCTCCTATCTCTGCCCCACACAAAGGTCCCGATAATGGAGTGGAGACGATCAAAAAAACCTCTCGGAACTGGGGCGCAAGCATGTTCTAGCAAATATAATGCCTTGGGTAGGAGAATCATCTTAATAAGATTTAGTCTTCCCATAACTGATATGGGCAGTGTCGACCAGTTTTTTTCCAACGCATAAGATTCAATGGGGATAATGTTCAGCTGATGAGAAAAAGCGGGATCCTTTGTGATAATAATACCTAAGTACTTGAAATTATCAACTACCATTAAATTATGGTGTACTGAAGGCCAATTTGGAGACCATAAGGGCATGAGGGCAGATTTAGACCAGTTGATGCGCAGGCCTGAAAAATGACCAAATTGATCAATGAGCTCAATGGCCCTTGGCAAGGAGGTATCTACATTGGATAGGAAAAGGATGAGATCATCCGCATAAAGTCCCAGCCTGTCCTCCCTGCCTCCCAGAGATATCCCCTCGTAGATGGTATCCTGACGTATCCTGATCGCCAGATGTTCTATCGCTACTGCGAACAACAGGGGAGATAGTGGACAACCCTGGCGGGTACCGCGAGCTAGCGGGAAAGTAGTAGACAGAGAGCCGTTGATCATTATATTGGCAGTGGGGTGATGATACAATATACTAATCCATTTAATGAAAACGGGACCAAAGCCAAAACACTCCAATATTTGTAGCAAGAAGCGCCATTCGAGTGAATCAAATGCCTTGACAGTATCTAGCGAGGCCAAGGCCCATTGTCTACCACGGCCGTATCCCACCTGAGCAATCACCTGCGCTCTCCTGATATTACTGGAAGTAGAACGCCCCGGTATGAACCCAGATTGATCCTCATGCACTATGGAGGTGATCACCCTGTTTAGTCTATTAGCTAGAATTTTGGTTAATATTTTGTAGTCTAAGTTTAACAAGGAAACAGGGCGATACGAACCACAGTCCAGTGGATTTTTATCTGGTTTCAAAAGTATAACTATGGAGGCACCATACAATGAATCGGGTAATTGACCGCGTGTCAGGGAAGTCTCATAAAGCCGGAGCAGTTGAGGTCCCAGGATGTCAGAATATTTAGAATATACCTCAAGAGGTATGCCATCAGGGCCTGGGGACTTCCCCAATGTCAGCCCTTTAATGGCTACTGAGATTTCTTCAAGTGTGATCCCCTCCTCCAGAATACCTCGATCCAATGGAGATAGTTTAGGATGGGTAACCTCCCCGAGATACATCTGCAATTCAGGGATGCTACACTGAGATCTAGATGTATAAAGCTCACAATAAAACTCTTTAAATCTGTTTAGAATCCTCTCAGGGTCATCCACCTCTGAACCCCCCGCATCCCATATCACGGGCACCGGGGCCATGGTGTTGCGCCGCACCACCTGAGCTAGGAGCCTTCCACTTATTACCTTGCTCAAACGTTTGCTGTCTAAGGAAGAGAAGAGTCTACGATCACTCTTTTCCTGTAGGTGCATCATATATTGCCTTCCCCTGAGCATCCGCTCTAGTCGATATGCCTCTGTAGGATCTGAGGTATATCTGTGCTCGGCCTCTTTGCACAACATGCACAGTTCCTCCTCCTTAAGTCTTGCGGCCCTTTTGAGGTACGAAATAGAGGATTTAATACATCCCCGTAAATATGCTTTCAAGGTATCCCATATCAGAAGGGCATCCTCATTCCCATCAATATTTAGGGCCAAAAACTCATGTAATTGATCAGGTATTCGGTCATTCGCTGAAAGCAGTGAAAGCCAGAATGGGTGTATGCGTAGGCTGGGAGCACGCGACAACCCAACTGACGCAGCCAGTGCGCTTACAATAGGCGCATGGTCCGACGGGCCTTGTGGCCCATACACCACAGATGTGATCATCGAATAGGCCTGCGCATCACTGAGTACATAATCAATTCGGGACAGTGCACCCCTGGAGGGAGTAAAACAGGAGAACTCCCTAGCCGTACGATTCTTCTCCCGCCACACATCTATCCACCCCAGTTCCGAGATAAAACGGCTAAGCCGCGAAATCCCCGTGCGACCAGATACTCCACGCGGGGCGGTCTGAAATCTATCTAAGGAGTCGTCTACTACTAGATTGAAGTCACCCACACATAAAACCCCAGCCGACGGGTACTGGGCAGCAAAACCCGCCGCTGCTTGAAGGACAGAGAGGTTGGCAGGGGAGGAATATACAAGTTTAGCAAAGCGTAGGGGATACCATTCATGTGTGCATAAACAAAAATATATTTGCCCTCAGGATCCAGTATTTCCCTGTGGGGCTCCCATCTGACAGATCTATGGATTAACAGCGACACCCTCTGGAATAGGATGTACCGTATGCACTGACCGACCATTGTACCTACGGCTTGTGTAGCCGCACTCTCTGTCTCGGCCGTGAGATGGGTCTCCTGGAGGCAGAGTACCTGTGGATTGAATCTGCGAATATGCGCAAATACTGCCATGCGCTTTCTAGGCCCACCCAAACCGCGCACATTCCAGGACATCAGTGTTAATGCTGACATAGTGTATGCGGAGCTATATATGATAGGATGACTCCAGGAGACCCATGCAACCAGGGCCGCTTATCAATAAAGTACTGAGATATATTGTAGTGATTACTGCACCATAACATAGATACATAAAAACGTACAGAACAGAACTGAGAGGCCCGTAACACAGGGCAACAAACAATGGTTAAACATAGAATCATAGTGGCCAGAGATTTGGGGGACCCGCACCGCGTAGAGGTGGAACAGGCTAGTGCAGGTAAGAGAGCCGACCCTCAAGAATCAACATATATAGGCTGGTACATAAGGGCTACACAAAAAATAAACTGAGAGTGCCACCAAGGACCACTCGGGGCTCTCACCCCCGGTAACCCCTCAGTAAGCCCACTCCCCAGCAGAGTACCTAGTAATGTGTAGTCCCGAAAAAGACTGAAGAAACTTAGTAAACCCAAGTACAAACACCAGCTAGGGAGTCATTAGGCGCCATTATCACCTCATCGTTGCGGAGAATTCCGAGGTCTCATAGAAAGCCATTCCTCAGCCTCTCTGGGATTGTTGAAGAAGTGAGACCGTCCTCCATCTACTACTCTCAGGCGAGCTGGGTAGGACATCGAATACTGTAGATCAAGGTCCCTCAGGCGCTTCTTGATCGAGGTAAAGGTGGCTCTTTTCTTCTGTAATTCCGCGGAGAAATCCGGGTACAGGGATATGTTGGCAGATCCGACGGTGATGGTCTGCTTCACCCTTGCTTTGGATAATATGAGGTCGCGGTCCCGCCAATTCAGCATGCGGGCTAAGAACGGTCTCAGTGGAGCCCCGGGCGGGGGCATCCGCGATGGGACACGGTGGGCCCTCTCCACAGTGAAGGCCGAAGAAAATGTCCATCCCTCCAGGAATGCCGCAGGATCCTTTCAGGCATGCCGAGGATCCTTACATTATTCCTCCTTGAGCGGTTCTCAAGGTCATCACACTTCTGACGCCATAGCTCAACCGCACTTTCTACAGCGGTCAGTCGAGATGCCAATGGTCTAGTCGAGTCCTCTAACTCCGACACTCTTTCCTCAGCATGGCGGACCCGCTCTCTCAACTGCTGGACGGCGTAGAAGCCCTAGATCAACTCGGACCTCCTCAATCTTGCCCGTGAGAGACGACTGGCAGCCCAATATAGCTGCCATCAGTTGGCTGTGGGAGGACTGCAAGGTAAGTTCTGGCTCACCCTCCGTATCCGTGGAAGGAGCTTGGGCGGATTGTCCTCTGGTCTGAGGAGCTCGCGGGGATGAAGTAGCCGCGGCGCCATGTTGCGATTCCTGGCGGGCAAACTCCTTTAGGCGTTCTGCTGCTTGCTGCGCTTTGCTAGGACCCATAATTCAGATGTCTGGGCTGTCTGGATCTTCGGGTACACGTTTTGATCAGAGATGGTGCGGTACCAGCGACAGGATTAAGCAGGATCAAAGATGGGAGCCGGAGCTGCTCTCAAACACGTTCGGCCATGCCGGTAGTTGGCCACGCCCCATCCAGTCTTTGTTTACTTTGGTGCAGTGATAGTAGTACAACCGTGTGTTCATTGGGTCACACACATACTCCAAAAACAAGCGAAGAAAAAGCCACAAAATATAGAGGAAATTTCCAGGATGGTCTGTATTGCATGATGTAATACTGCTGAATGACCACAGGGAGACAGTAGAGTAGCATAAGAAATCCTCGTAGGGTCTGAAGAGACAACACAGAGGAGTAATCACTAGTACAGGAGCCATTTTTAATTCTCCTGTCCATAGTGTGAGCCCTGACAATTGTTACTACAGATTTAATGCCCTGGCCACAGGTCACCCATCAAGGCCTCATCAGCAGCCCACATAACATCGGAGGTCCAGTGCAAATTAAGGAGGTAACATAGTGTGACCTATCTGCTGATCCAGCAATACATGTCTCCATTCTGTAAAGTTTCCTTAAAGATAATCTGTCAGATATCACAATACAAACAGCATATATTATGACATAGATCTCATAAACCTGATGAGCTGGACTCAAAATGAGTTACAAAGGGTTAAAAATCAACTCACCTTCTCCAATCCCCCACATCTGATGATCTGATGCTGCTTTGGTCCCTTCTCTGCTGCTCACTTTCTGGCCCTGAATTGCCAAGCTGGAAACTCAAGGAAAGGGTCACTCAGCCAATCACTGGCCAATTCACTGTAATGGTGAATGAACTCGGTTGGTGACTGTATGAGGGACCTCTACTGGTATTTCTAGCATGTCCAACCTGAACCAGGAAAGGAAGAGCAGCAGAAACAGGACCAGCACCAGAGCAGCAGCAGTGGGGTATCAGTTAGGTTTTATAGAGTTCATTTTTGAATTAATCATAAAAACACATAATTGTTGATGGCATACATATACAGAAAAAAACGGAGAACAATAAAGCTGTGGCAACAATCATTTAGACCCACTACTGAGCCCGGTGCATGGTAATATTGTACCTCACTTCCTGTGTGTGTATATATATATATATATATATATATATATAACAAACAAAGAAATCCAGCAGCACTCAAGGTGAAAAGCGGGTGCAATCCTTCACTGACGACCGACCGCGTCGTCACAGTCATACAAACCAAAGAATTGAAGCAGCACTCCAGATAATCGTGAAACAAATGGTGGACCGACTTTATTTCCCTTGCAGCGTTTCAGCTGCACAATGCAGTGCTCTTCAAGAATGCAGAAAGACTGCATTGTGCAGTTGGAAACGCTGCAAGGGGAATAAAGTCGGTCCACCATTTGTTTCACGATATCTGAGTGGATGCCAATTCTTTGATTTGTATATACATATATATATATATATATATTACCGCTAAAGTAAAGTGCATAGTGCAAATCAAGAATTAATGACAGTATAAAACAGAGTAGTCTATTAGTATGAATCAATATACTATAGATAAACAAAGCATAGGTCCAGAAGGGGAACATGTAAAATGTAAATACCGACCAGTGTAGCTCCAGCCCCGACATACGTTTCGCCTTAAAGAGAACCTGTCACCAGGAAATTCACTGATAAACCAGGCACACTGCATTGTAGGGCTCACTCTGCTGAATATAATGATACCTTTCACTTGGTGATCTGTTGCTTTATTGTGGAAAAAAAGTACTTTTAATCCATATGCTAATGAGCTGATTGGAGTCCAGCAGTTGATATGAGTCCAGCGTTTTTTCTATTCAGAGCTGTAGCCCCTCCCCTATTCACTTCTATAGATCAATAAATAAATAAACCACGCCCCTTTTACAACTGAAGACGTGAATAGGGAGGGCTACAGCTCTGAATAGAAAAACGCTGGACTCATATCAACTGCTGGACTCCAATCAGCTCATTAGCATATGGACAAAAGTACTTTTTCTCACAATAGCAACAGATCACCAAGTGAGGTATCATTATATTCAGCAGATGAGCCCTACAAGGCAGCATGCCTGGCTTATCAGTGAATTTCCCGGTACAGGTTCTCTTTAAGATTCCTCAGGGGATAACATAATATAGAATATCAACCTATTTATACCCTCTACATAAAAACAGATGGGGGATAGATGGTTTACCGTAATTTAGACTCACATGTTCCTGTGATAAAATACAGTTCGTGTCAGTCTCCAAACAAACTATGGATATGTGGTACTTGCGCTGCTGGTTC